>CM031240.1:1039538420-1039606946 GCA_018340775.1 Taxus wallichiana var. yunnanensis | reverse complement strand
AGTTACGTATTGCTAGTCTGGAGAACAGAGAGAGAGCATAGCTGTGCTAAGAAGAAGAAGAAGAAGTCATTCATCATCATCATCCCGTGGCCTAAAAGGCCGCCGCTTTGATGCCGATCAGAGATGAGATGTGGAACTGGCACGTATCTCCAAGAACTTGCTGGGATTGGTCAGCAAATCGATCCGTGATGGATCCTCTTCGCAGGTTTTCACTGACAAGCCACAAGTTTCCCCGTCATAAATGAGCTTTTCTGGGGACTGGAATAGTCTTTACCCGGGCCTCGATTAGGGATCTGGCGTAGTCTCTCACAGCAAGAGGTCAGCTGGGAAGTGGATTCGATGCTCAGAAGTGGCACTTCTGCCTCCGTCTCCTCGAGAAGCTAACTCCTTGAAAATTCGGATAAGTATCGTCGGCCAAATGATCTCAAGGTGAGGGAAGGAGTGAGCAACCCCGAGTCATGAGAACAATCTTCTATTTGATGCATCGCATCTGGCCTCTTCCTTCACTCTTGTCTATCTTCTCTAACACAAATTCGAGCTGATCTATCTCGATAGTCCAGAGTGGACATGGTCTGCTGTTAGGGTCCTTGATGACCGAATATTCTAAACTTGACTAAATCTTCGACCAAATCGAACATTTGATTGAAGGCCTCGTGTTGGAGTCTGCAACAAGCTTTCGAGTTTTCCGATAATGGACTTGCTAATGTTTGGAGTTCATTCGCCTTCTCGATGTTCGTGTATAAACCGATATACTTGCGATCACCTTTCTACTATCCTCCATGATTTGGCTCCTCCAAGCGAATAAATAGCTATACCGCTTCGCCAACGATCTTTTGAATATTCATCGATCTTCTCACCGAAAAAGCAGCCGGGAGTCTCGGGCATAGGCGCAGGAGGTGCACTTCCCATCTTCGTAGGGTTCAAGTGTATTTATTCTACTCCCTTCGGGAGTCTCTTTCTTCCTTTGCTTCCTAAAGCTTTTGATCGCAGTACGTAAGCAATCATGGAAAGAGCTTCCCCTGGAGACTTTCGTGAGGATGTCCCTACCGTGACTTGGGTCACATGGAAATCTGCCGGTGAGATGCATCTCTCTTCTCTTTGCATGGGATCGGGTAGGCAAATTTCCATAACCTTCTCTGCACCCGCAAAGGCTACTTGGCGAGGTTGCAAGCTTGTAACGGCTTCTTCGCTTTTGCCTTTAGCCGAATGATCAAAAGTCCATCGGGAGCGATGGGACTTCTCCTCTCTTAGTTGCAAGCTCAGCCATTGAGAGATCCAAGCTGGTCCATTAAGAATGACCAGAGACAGAGGGGGAGGCAGAGACGGTAGAAGAGGGGAAGAACGTGGAGACATGCATGGCGGCGGTATCAAAGAATAGCCAAGACATGCCTGTACTGGAGGAAGGGAAACCAGCAGTTCTCACAGTAAGACATGGGAAGGGAAGGGAGCCCGAAATGAGGGAAGAAATGGAGGAAGACAAATCAGCGAGAGAGGAGAAGATGACGAAGAGGTAGGAGAGAGTAGAAGAAGAAGGAGAGGACACAAACTGCAAAGGAGTGGTTGCAAGCATCCGAGGAAGGGGAGGAAGAGAAGAAGGAGGGAGAAGGGACCTCTGTAGTCAGAAGATGCCGACATCCCTGGGGTGGATGGGCGTATAGGACTATCTCTCACAATTCCTTCTCCAGCGAATCTGTGGTTATTGTTCAGCTCAAGGAAGAGGACTTTCAGTGGGCTTCCTCCCCGATGGTGCTAGGCTCACCTTCCGCAGCTTTGCCTTTTAGCCGCTTCTTGACCTTGAGGTGCATTACCCAAAGGAGAAGTTGTAAAATCTACACCGAGGGTAGATTAACCCATTCATGTGGCACTCAATGCTCTGTTCTCCGCATAGTCTCCTTGACCCTCTCCTCGATTGTCCGAGGAGCTCTGCTTGTCAATGTCCGGAAGGGCCAATCATCCCTTCGTGGTGGCATTATACACTTTGTCTACTTCGTCTTCCCGTGGTTTGGAAGCCTTTTGGGACAATGGCCACTCCGTGTAATGGATGATTTCCGTTAATGCTGCCGAGAGTGATCCTTTCTTCCGAGTTCTACACTCTGCTGGAGAACGCCAATGTAGATATCCTCAACTGAGGGACATGAATCGATCAAGCTTAGCCCTTGGTAGGCACCCTAGGGTCGAATGTGGGCCTTGGCTGGGAAATCATGCTTTAGGTTGAGCAATTTAGCTTCATGAACATCTCCTTTCGCCTTGCGTGATAGCTGGAGCATGTGTAACGGCTTCACCGTGAGGGGAAAGGAGTTCCGCTCTTCTTTCTCTTGAGGCACTTTTCATGGTATGTGACGAGCTGCGTCTTGATAGTTCCAATAAAATCAGCTTTGTCCAAAGCATACCTTGGCAACTCCGGTTGGTTCCGCCCAAAAGTTGACCGCCTCGGATAGGTGAATGTGGGAAATCGGGTGACAAGGCCCCCCACTTCTCTCGTGATCGCCACTTATGTTTTTGGTTGTCCGGCCATGAGTCAAATTTGGCCGCAATATGCATGATGTGATAGAAGAAAACATCATTGATCTTGGCCATGAAGTGTTGGATGTTTGTTCTCCACTTTCACTCTTGATAGTATTCATATATTTTGGCTCGAGGCCAAGTTCCACTTCTAGTGCAGCCACTGGATAATCCCTTTCTGGCGTGGCGCAAAGCAAGCATACACTACGTAGGAGTTCATGGAACACTCTCCGCTGTAGCGAATCGTCAAGCAAGGTTGCTCGATATTGTGTCGCTTATTATCTCCCTCAGCAGTAAAGCTTGGTCGGGCATTCTTATTCATTGTGTCCAGTATCGTGAAAGCATCCACTTATGGAAGTAGTGAGTATCCGAAGACCGAAGACTCTGCCAGAAGGTGATTGACACCTGTGAGTTCCTCCGAGAAATCACTCCGGTGGATAGTTTGAGGCCACCGGTCACTACCTTCTTATTCTTGAGGTAGACCTCATTCATCAATTGTATGCAATTGTCTTCGTTGTCCTCCCAAGCCTTGAGGCATTCTCTTGGCACCAATGTACTGCTACATAGTTTCGGTGGTGAGGGATGCCAAGATCAACTCAAAGCGACGGTAAGTAAGGTTTATAACTACCTCGCTCTGCTATTCTCGACACATCTTGTGTCTTTGCTGAAGCTGATCAGGCAACAACCATCATAAACTCGTTACAAAGACCGACTCACAGAATCCCACCGGGGTGCAGTAGGCGCCGCCTAATAATTTATCCATCCATGGACTCTCATTTACTTTCTCGAGTCCTTACCTGCACCTCTATGTCAATGTGGCCCAAATTCGTAATCCCGACATCCATATTACATCTCTGCTTCGTGATTCGTATCCCCGAATCTCTCCGATATTTGTATTTCATTTCTTCTTCATTAGCTTTGCGCTTCCTCTTGGTTTGATGGGTCTCTTGGCTTGACGTAGACATGTGTTCTTCAAGGCTTATCTAATGATCTCGCACGTGTATGAGGAGAAACCCAATCCAAGAAGTTTGAATTAGTCATTTGATCTTCCATGGAATACTAGCAGGAAGAAAGAGTTAGAACTTTTAAGGTTCCCTGGGACGCAGGCGTATGAAAAATGTATATAACAGTCAATAGTCAAGGCGCACAGAAAAGGGTGCGCAACAGAGGTTAAGTTGGCGCCAAAGCATGCGTGGCGCATGGATGAAGCAGATCGTGCATTATATAAAGGGTGCCAGAAATGCATGTTACATTGAGATTTGGTGCGCCCTTTAGCGCATGGGCAGATTGTGCAACATGGAAAAAAGGCGCCAAAGGTATATGGCGCGGCGCATGGAGGTCTACACAACATCATGTACTTACACGGAAGGTGCGCCACGCTTGGAGGTTTTATACTTAAATAACTCTTAGCGCGCATGGAAGCTGGTGCGCCTTTGGCGCGCATAAGAGGGATGCAACAGGGGGGTAAGGTGCGCCTGAAAGTTTTTGGGCTGGATTTAAACTGCAAAGATAAAAGGGTAGCTTCAGGGCGATGAATTTAAACTGCAGCAGATGGCTGGTGGCCTACAAAGCGGGTCTTGTGAGCATGTCAGCATGGCGGGGAAGCACCTTAGGGGCGCGATTGTCTTGATTGTATAAGGCGCGCCCAGCGCCATTTGAAAAAGACTCTCCACTCAAATCATTCTTACCATTTCTCCACCTAAATAGTTACTTGGGCAAGTAAGGTTTTACAAAAGGTTTAATCAAGCCAAGCCATTCAAGAAAGCTCCCTTTACCAGCAGATCTGGAAAAAGGGAAGAAGAGGAGAGAAGAAAACGATTGAAAAGCTCAGGGGGAAACACCTAAACATACTCTTTTAAACATAGACCAGCAGACCGAACACAGACCAAAACACGAAAGCATGCAATGAAAAAGAGGATGAACCTCTTACCTTAAATATATGTTAAAATCGGAAAGCGGGTCCACGAGGCGAGATAATGACAGAGTAGAGGCTGACAAATCTGGTGAATCTATCACGTGCTTGCCAAAATGAAATGAAAATGACATGGCGGGCACGTATATATAGAAAATCTTATTAATGCGCCACCAACTTTTGAAATGGCGCATGGAAACGGCCGTCACGGCAGGGGAAAACGTGCGCCCTTTGGCGCGTGAAGGAAATGACAACAGAGAAATGAGCGCTTTGGCGCATCAAACGAGTTGTCGACACGAGCTTATGTGCGCTTTTCGCGCACCAAAACTTGATGTAACAAAGATATTACGTGCGCCCTTCGCGCACTAAAATTTACTCAACATCCTTTGCGCATAGAAAGACGTGCTAACATGGAAAACCATGCGCAAAGGCTTTTAAGGAGGCGATCAAAATTGATGTCAGCAAGGCAAAACATGCGCCCACCAAAAGGCTCAAAAAGACTAAGTTCAAAACTGAATTTCCGAAGGATTTTACAATATTTTGACGCGAAGGATCCTAACGAGGATCAAACAAAATTTTCGGTATGGTGAGTATAGTTCAGGTAAAATTGCCCTTGTCAATTTTACGAGATAACAGCAGTTAATTCATATTGGCAGGGAACCGACCACCTTCAAAGGAAGTCTAATATTTCCGGGACTAAGCAAGCAGGTTCCTCATTTATTGTCTAATTAGAATCTTGTGGTCTTGTATTCTTACTGCAGTAGTCCTTCCCAGCACAAAAAGGAGTTCTTTGCAATCGATCCGATCTCTCTCTACGGTATGCGCACACCCTCTCAACATTCAATGTATTCCTCCTAGCCCTAACCCTTATCTGCTTTCTCAAAGGAATGAAAGGATAAGCAACTCTATTCCAGAATGGAACGATTTCGTGCATGTGAAACATTTTGCACGCACTGTGGGACCCATTCGGGTTTCTTTCTTTCTTGCTTGCTTTCATATAGGGAGCATACTTGCTATTTTCGCTTCTAAAATATTCACACGATATTTTTTTATATTTGGTAAAAGAATTTGTCTTGCTTTCCTAGCTTTACATTAGTGAAAGTCATCTTCTTTTGCTTCATTGAATATCATTTTCGATTTGGGTTTAAAACACTTGCATCACATTCTTGCATTATTGTCTTCAATTCTAGTGAACGTAGATTAAGTAACAAGGTCGTACACGTGGGGGTGATATCCATGGTATTAACAAGAAATTAATCTTACTTTCACTGCACAACACATACCGAATCACATCATAATTAACACAACAGCTCAAAACATTCCCCCTTTTCCGCGGTATTCCTCCGCCCGATTGAGGTAACCTTATAAGCCAAAACAAACTTGACATTTCCCCTAAGTCTTTTGTTTAGGATTGACATCATCTTGCATCTAAGGCATAAGCCCACAATAATTAAAACTAATCCTAGGGTTAGTCTGTTAATTTTCTTGTGCATCTTGCTTGTTTTTAGTTTTGTTTCTCTTCATACATACAAGCTTCGTGATCACTTGTAACAGCTTTTGATAGGTATACTAAGCACCGTTAACCCAAATCAGCAATTTCTTTCAGCTTATTACATCGGTCTTATTATACCGACATCGGTTAACTTACCGAATGCCGGGTACATCCTCGACCGACATCGGCTACCTGATCGATATCGGTTATCGTTTTCACAGCTCCCAAAACCAAGAACCCACCAATTCCAACATTTTGTTACTTCTGCTCCGATAGATTGCACTTCTACTGTACTCTTGTCCATGGTTGTTATCACTTGAAACAAGCTACAGCTATGGTTTCACATGCCTACTCCGTGCCTTTCCCGAATCACCCCCTTCACATCCTATGGGTAATCCTACGGACACCAAATGAGGTTCCCAAAATTCCCGTAGGAGATAAGGAATTTGTAAAAATTTGATGCTAATCCTAGCGCACTATGCACAATACTATTTGTCTCATGCCCCGACCGTACACCCGATGGTCAACTCCTTATCTGCATGCCTATTAGTATAGCTGCTCATCTAGCTCCTCTCCACTTGATAACTCCGCTTTGCCTTCGCATCCTTAGCCCCATCTCCCAACTCTGGCTTGGGGTGCACACGGCATAGATTGGCTTTCCTTTGGTTAATCTGGGCCTAACATATCATTACCACCGATCGCTCCTACCTCGCTCTCTCATGATCGCTCCTTTCATAACTTTCTCTCTCGCCACCTATCCACACAAGCTTTCCTTCTCAAGCTCCGCCACCTTTTCATTTCCACACACGTATCCGGTGACTTCAACATCTTATATAGGACATCCCTATTCGGTCGCCTCAACATATTTGTCCTCAATACCTTATCAACATTTAACCCCATCATTTTCTAATGGTGGCCCTTGCCCAATTTTCCTCCTCCGCTTACCAGCAACCGCACCATCATCTCATCCAACTACTGATTTAATCAAACAAATGATGGACAAGATGCAAAATATGGAGGCTTTTGTTTCAGAAGCCGTAGCGCCATGACATACGAGCAAGTTTTCAGAGCCTATCCACCCTTATGCCCCCCTTTCATTCATATCCTCCTCAATGGGAATTACCAAAATTTACTCGCTTTTAATAGTAAGGAGGATCTCAACAACACTTGCGATCATTTAGACATGCCTCCTATCTCGATTGCTCATGACGATGCCTTACTACTCCGCACCTTTCCCATGTCCTTATCAGACTCGCTTGAGTGGTACAAAGCTTTTTAACCCAAGACTCAATCTTCTTTTTAACCAATTAGCCCAATCTTTCTTGGATCATTTCTCCATTAACATTGCCAAGAAAGTATCTATCACCGACCTCTATGCCATCCGACAATTTGAAGATGAATCTATCGCAGATTCATTGATGATGGCGGGCCTTATCAACCAACTTACGTATGCCTTGCCTCGTGCCAAACTTATCGAACTCTTTACGCGGGCCTCGCGCTAAGCACATTTCTCCTACCCTCCAAATTCAAACTTTTCACACATTTGACGAGGCCTTTACTATGGCTCAAAACTAGAGATTCGAGCCTTAGAGGAAGAGAAATTGTGGTTACGCAACAAAAACCCCAATTTCCGAACCCAAGACTCCACCAACAAACCTAACACCACTAATCCTCACACATCGACTGCTTTGAAATCAAAAGGAGTCAGTACACGCGGTGATGGTCAAATCCCAACCACCGTCTAATACCTCGCCGAAAACCACCTATAAGTATAAAGCCGAGCCTATCAATTACACTCCTTTGGGAGAAACTTATGGTGTGATATTGGAAAAATTGCTCAAAGCGGAGCTATTACCTTACCTCCCGTTAAACCTCACTCCGGGTTTGATTCCACCGTGCTGTATACCTTCTTGGTACAAAGAAAATGACTTCAGAATCTTCCACCGCGTGAAGGGACACAGTCATGAAAACTGTAAGATGTTGAAAAACATAGTGCAGGAAATGGTTGATGCAGGGGATATAGCCCTCGATAATCCTAACGCCCCTGCTAACCGAAATTTGAAAATTTTCAACAAACCATTCCCAAATCACTCTTCTAACAGTAACATAAACCAGATATCTTAGCCGAGGAGAGTGTTCATGAAATCCATGCAGTCTTTGACTCCCAGCCAAAAGCTTCTATCGAGGAAATTTTGAATCAAGCCTCTTCCCTAACGCAGGGACCCGAACCCCCTTCACCACCATCAAGACAAGACGAAATCCTTGCCGTTCCTTTAACCCATAAAGGAATTAACCATCCAGATTTCTCTTCTCACGATGAGCCTTCTTACACCACATCCTTGCAAGACTATGATGGATGTTATCTAACTTATCTATTTCCCAAACATCTCCTTCTACCACTTTTTGTCAGACAAGAGGAAGGCTCGCCACTTCTTTTTGTCATCTTTAGAGAAACCCTTGAACCGACATCACCAAATTCTTTAATCATGATGGATCCTCTCAAACATGCCCTCCTACCTATTAGTTCTTCATCGCCTAAATCTTTTCAAATGACCGGTTGACCTCTTAACACTCATTGATATAAGTGCCTCATTTACCCCCGTATCACACCCACAATGGACCGTAATCACAATCCACCTTTCTTCCATACAAAAGTTCATATTCACACGTGAGGATTGTCATCCCTCGAAGATAGATTTGAGTCCTATGGGAACGTTTGAGTACACCATATTCTACTCAAATGCAGATGACCGATCAGTACACCTCTACCATATACCCGAAGTGTTTACAGTGTTAAAATTCCTATGTCCTCATCTTCACCCCCTTATCTCTATCAAATACCTCATCCAAATCTATTGACCTAACCAAACCTTCCCCTACGCTTGGGACCTCACCAATACCTAGTCTAACACACCCACCTAAATGGTTAGATTTATCCAAAAGTAAAGCCATCCATCCACTTAGGAGACAGACCCAATCTCCTCAAGCCCAACCTATGCCTCTATCACAACTAAAACCATCGCCATCACACCTACCTTCCATATTGGGACCTCATCCCTCCACCTTGCATCAATATATCATACCTCCTACATTTTCTTTAAAACGACCTACGCCTTCTGCACCCATACAGAGATCCATGGGTGTATCAACACCGTCTACCCCATGTATCCTCGTCCACCTATCAACCCTAAACAAACTCCATCATCAAAGCATTTGTTTGTCATCACTCCTCTTTCTCCATGGTTGTTTCCATACCACATCATCTCGTGGCCTCATCATCTAACCAATAAACACATAACTTCTCGTCAAGAAGCCATGTTTAGTTAAATCCAATTACAAAACCCTCTTGCTAAGCTTTCACCCATACGGATCAACCATACCTACCATTACCGCAACCTACCTACCATAATAGCCTCATCTTCCTCCTCGACTTTGACCCACTCAAAGGGTCTTACGCCAAAATCCTTGCTATGTTGGTGGAGAATGCGACCATTTCCCTACCCCCACTTAGACCCTATGATCCATCTAAACCTCGAACCTATAGGTTATGATGAGTTTAAAATCTACGCTACCACCGCACACCGGACATGATGTAGAGGGATGTAAAGTGTTGAAAGCCATACTTCGTCACCACCTCTCTCGGATAAAAAGGTTAAGAAAGATAACTTACGAAGAGAGAAACCTTTAGCTCAATTCCCTCTCCTATACCACCTATCCCCGCCTCACCAAGATCTATCATTATTACAACCCCACCTCTTGAAGACCATGACTTATCCCTACCATCTTCCTCCTCTCGTTTTCACGAGATCAACATGACTAGTGTTGCTACTCGAGGGCGTAAAAACAATGGGAAAGCTAAAGAAAACACACCTGTGGCCTCTCTTTCTCCATCCACCATCCCGATCGCACCACCACCTAAAGTGGTTATTCATGGACCTGCCTACCCTGTCTCTAATGGAGTTGCCCACCGAACCATGATCAAACAACTTCACCAATCACCTATAAAAATGACACTGTATGATCTCATTCAGACCTCTGAATCTCATCGACAAGCTCTCGTTGAAATCCTTCAAGGGATAGAGGTCTTACCTAACGAAACCTTGCCCGTTGCCTCCATTTTAACACCCAATCACGTTGCTTCACTCACCAAACAACCTATCTCCCCAACCACTTCTGTCTCTATACAAAGCAAGCCATACTGCTTGCCGGTTTCTCAAGACGAAATTGTCGACTTTGGTGCGTAAGATCCCGACTCCTCTTTTTCATCTCAGCTTATGTTTGGGACATTCGGGTGCATCATGTTATGATTGACGGGGCGCTAGCTAAACATCATCTCTTCAAAATCCTTCCAACAAATGAATATCCTTCTAGCCGCATGCGCAAGCAACCCCATCATGTTGCGGTCATTCAATGATGCTATTACTTCTACCTTAGGCACCGTGATCCTTAACATTCATGTAGGGCCACGTACTTTACCCGAACTCTTCTATGTCCTTGAGGGAGAATTCCAATACAACATGTTGTTAGGCCGCCCTTGGATCCGGGCTATGGGATGCGTTCCCTCCACCTTACATAGATGCATAAAATTTGAGTACGAGGGGAAGTCCTACACCGTAAAAGTTGATCCTCCCCCCTTCAAAACCTACAATATGTTATATCGCCCTAATGATGTGCTTGTACCAGTCAAGACACCCATTCATCCAACCCAACCATCCACTTCAACTACACCTCTACCATCCACCTCAACCGCACCTACACCTTCAACCAATGAAACCGCCGTCGCAAATACCACTTCCTTTCCCGCGGACAACATCCCAACCTCAAACCCCTTAGTAGATGTTTTTCAACGCCTTACGCTGGGGGAGTATCACCTATATAATGTTAGTTCTTTCCATACCCCACAGAGTACGGACATTACATGCACATCCCACCTACAACCACATGTGGGGAAGTAATCTCCTACGGACCACCTAATTGCCACACCAACCTAACGTATGGGGGTGTCGACGCATCCTCCGTTACCCTTGAACCTCCCCTTGGTGTGGTTCCCTTCCAATCCGATTTTCAATACCTGACAAATCGTCATTTCGCCCTCACCTTCTTGACTCGTTGTGCTTGGAAAGGTTTTGGTTTTGGTCTTTATGAACAAGGCCAACATACAATCATTCCCGTGACTACACGCAAACACAAAGATCGTAGTGGTCTTGGATTTCTGAAACACTTACACCAAAGAAACCTCGTGTCAGTTGTATCCAGGAAGATGACGACGTCACCCCTTCCAAACCATCATCACCCATTTTTCCATCATCACCCACAAGAGTCGATAGACCCTGAATCTATCCCTCCTAACTTTTTTTTTTTCATAAACACTATCTTCTTGGGTCCTCTCACTTATCAACACGATAATGAGGACCCATCTTCTCTTCCCCTTCTGTATCTAGACATGATCGAAGAGGATTCACCTTCAATTAATGTTGTTGAGTGCCAGGATGACGACTCCATCCTCACTTACCTTGGTGCGGACGACTCTTATATTCAATGCGCCTTACCATCTGAAACTCAAACCATGTTGAATGAGTCGACTATAGAAATCAACATCCACATAGGATGATCCTCACATTGTGAAGATCGGACAATCTCTTAACGCATCAGAACAAGCCACCTTTACTACCTTTCTCCGTGCCCGCAACCAAGCTTTCACTTGGTCCTACGCTGACATGCCAGGAATTGATCCTGACATTGTTGTCCATAACATTACCCTGAAACCCGATTCCAAACCAGTTAAACAAAAACAAGAAAAATGCATCCACGCATTGCCCTCTTGGTCAAAGAAGAGCTTCAATGACTCCTTTCTGTTTCCTTCATCTTACCTATTGACTATCCTCAATGGATTTCTAACATCGCACTCACTACTAAAGCGACAGGGGACTTCAGATATGTACGGATTTCCGAGACCTTAACCTCGCTTGCCCAAAGGATGACTTCCCCCTCCCAAGTATTGATCAACTTGTTGATCTCACTGCGGGCCATGAGATGCTTTCTCTCATGGATGGCTTCTCGGGATACAATCAAATTTTGGTAGCCCCGACCGATCAACATAAAACTACCTTCATAACTCCTTGGGGAACCTTCTATTATCGTGTCATGTCGTTTGGCCTTAAGAATGCTGGTGCGACCTATCAGCGGGCTATGACTTACATTTTTCATGACATTATGCACACTATCCTCGAGGATTATGTTGATGATCTTCTTGGAAAATCTAAACATCGTAGTGAACATCTCGATGTTTTAACCATTATTTTCGATCACCTGTTACAATATTGTGTTCGTCTTCAACCAAAGAAATGTGTCTTTGGTGTCCTTTCGAGAAAAATCCTTGGTTTTATCATCTCTTTGTGTGGCATCGAGGTTGATCCAGCTAAAGTCAAAGCTATCCTAGAAATGCCCCCACCTACTAACCTCAAACAATTGCGTAGTTTACAAGGTAAACTCCAATCTATCCAAGTGTTTCATCTCCCAACTCTCGATCGATGTCAACCTTTCCATCACCTCCTTAAAAGGACATTGCCTTTCAATGGAGCAAAGAGTGCCACTAAGCTTTTGAGGCTCTCAAAGCCTATCTCTGCAGCCACCGTGCTTATCCCACCTCGGGATGATCGCCCTTTCTACCTTTACCTTTCTCGCCACCGACCATGTTGTAGGAGCCATGCTCACACATCGTGACTCCGAGCATCAAGAAACAAGCCATTTATTACATAAGTCATACTCTCGTGGATTACGAGACTAGGTATACACATGTAGAAAATTTGTGCCTAGCCCTTTCATTCGTGGCCACCAAACTCCGACACTACCTCCTAATCACAAAACTTTTGTCATCACCAACACGACCCCATTCATTATATGTACACCCAAACCACATCTAAACCAACGCATCACCCGATGGCTTATGCTCCTCGCTAACCTCGACCTTGAATTTATACACCAAAAGTCAATCAAAGGACAAACTATCACGAGACCAAATCGCTGAAGCCCCTTTACCCGGGAACAATTTACCAATTTTAATTTCCCCGACGAACTTATCGCCACTCTTTCACTCGGTGAGGAGTCGTATCCAATGACCCTCTTCTTCGATGGATCCAAATGCCAACGCGGTGGAGGATCCAGCGTTGTTCTCATTCCTCTTGACGCTAAGCCTATGCCTCTTTCATTCCAGGCTCAATTTCCCCGCACTAATAATACAAATGGGAATATGAGGCCCTTGTTTTGGGTCTCCAGTTACGCTTACACTTAGGTGTCAAATCTATCAATGTTTTCGGTGACTCTCAATTGGTATTCAATCAAGTTATGGGCATCTACCAATGTAAAATGAGGAACTTCAAAAGTACAAACATTACGTGGATTCACTTTTGACCTTATTTACTCATTATTCTATCCAAACTATTCCCGCTCCACTAACAAATTTACGGATACTATGGCTTGCTTAGCCTCACAAATTCCCTCACCAATCGACTCGACATATTCGCCTTGGTCCAACAACTCTTTTGCCCCATCTTACTCAAATTCCCCGTTGTTTGTATGATAAATAATGTGTCTCTAATTCGCAGGATACCCGTATCACCAATTTCACGACTATGTTACAACCTCTGTTCTCCCACCGACCTTACTAATAACGGCAAACGCACTTTTCTTAAAATTGTTTCTCGTTATGTCATCATGGGGGACTCCTCTATAAACGTGGCTTTGATGGCATCCTCCTTCGCTATCTAACCGGCACGAAGGTCACCTATACCATCCAACAAGTCCACGACGGTATTTTTGGTGGACATTTTAGTGGCCTTCGCCGTGGCCAAACGAATCCTTCACCTAGGTTATTATTGGCCTACTCTTAATAACGATCGCTATGAATATGTTAAGCGTTGTGTTATTTGTCAACAACATGCCAACCTTCAACATACTCCTAGCCATCCGCTACAGTCGCACTACTATCTTTGGCCTTTCTCACAATGGGGTTTAGACCTTATCGGTGAGATTCACCCGCCCTCTTCGCAACATCACCGTTGGATCATCACAAAGAACCAATATTACACTAAATGGGTGGAAGCCATTCCACTCATTTCAACCAAAAAAGAAAAAATCGTCGAATTCATTAACCATCACATTATTTGTCATTTTGGCATTCCTCATCGCTTGATAACAGATAATGGAAAATCTTTCAAAAATAAGTTGTTACAAGACCTTTGTGACAACTTTGGTATCAAACTTAGCTTCTCATCACCTTACTATCCACAAGCCAATGGTCAAGCCGAATCTTCTAATAAAACCCTAACCAAAATCCTCATGAAAGTTGTTAACGATTCTGGAAGCAATTGGCCTGATCACATCCCCTTTGCCCTTTGGGCTTATCGACCAAAGATTCGTACCTCCATTAATGCCACACCATTTTCGTTGGTATATGGTACCGAGGCTGTCTTGCCTCTCGAAATACAAATACCCTCCTCGAATATCTCTTCGTGGATATTCTCACCAATGATGATTTCCGCCAAGAGTGGTTAGCCCAATTGGAGCTTCTTGACGAGCGTCATCTTACAGCTCTTGACCACCTTCAAATCTATCAAAAACGCATCAAGCGTGCTTATGATAAGTGACTTCATGAGCGTACCTTTAAGGTTGGTGATCTTTTCCTCAAAGAGAATCAACATGTAACCAAACTAGAAAAGAGAAAACGTGGAAAATTTGCTCCTAATTGGATTGGGCCTTACATTATCACTCATATTTACGGATCAGGCACCTACCATTTAGCTTCGCTTAATGGTAAACCTGAGCCTAAACCCCTTAATGCCTTGCATATCCGACCATTCTACTGTTGAATTTAGTGTTACATCACTTCTTATCTACCTTACGCTCGTCCTTTGAGCTCATTTACTACCTCATACACTTTTGTTCCATGCATCTCAAAATAAAATCAAGCTCACATGGTTTGGTCATAACCTCCTCTTAAAGATGCCTTCCCCTTTTTTAGTCCGGTCCATGACTTAAAAGTATCAAAATAACATGTTCTCAATTATACACTTATGGGATATTCTTGAGTCAAACTTCCTACAAAACTAGATGCTTCATGCCAAATGGACATCTAGATCTCTAAGTTATACATAGACTGCTCCCTCGAAGGACAGCTATGTGCAAAGCCACTTCTACTATTATAAATAGATCGCTCCCAGAAGGACAAATTATACATAAAAACCACATCTCGCTACTATAAATAGACTACTCCCTCAATGACATGCTATACAAAGTCAGCCTTTATCGACTCTTCTCACATTGATCAACTTCGTGAAGACCTCAAGAACAACAAAATACATATCCCATGTAGACTTCCCGCATCGATCAGTCTATATCCAGAAAAAAAATATAAAAAGTAGTACTCCAAAGCACTTTTGAGTCATGGACTTGTCTATTTAGGTTTGGTTCTCTTTCGTCAAAATAATCACCTTATAACAAGTTCTCTGCACCCCACCTATATCAACCACCTCACCTCACCATTCGTCAAAGCAACAAAACTCAAGGGACGTGACGTATATCCGATATATTGTGATTATACGACTCTTTTCACCTATCGACTTCTCGCCTATGCAAGGCACCTAGGGATTCAAGCTCATCCTATGTTAATATGTGGTTTGTTTAGCTCTTCTCAACTACGAGACACTTTTGCCTCTTTTTCTTGACTCTAGGATTGTGTGTTGACCTTAATCAGGACACGATTCCCTACTACGTGGGTAAGCTAACATTCGCTTCACCTATACCTATACCAACAACATTACCCTACCAACATAAAACTCTTACCCACAAACTAATTACCTAACCACAACCAAATTGCCTGAATTCACCTCTCCCTAGTTCTAAGGGAGAACTACATCGGCCCGAGGCCCTCCTTGCTTTGAGCAATGGGCTATGTAGGCAAACTTAGGAGACATGGGGTCTCCCAAGGTTAGCTCGACCATCCCCTACCATAACCTATCATGTGTTGTAAATATAAATATTTTTGTGTATCTCTATTTGCTCACATTCATCTTTATCCTTTTTCCAAACAAAACATTCAAAAACAACCATTCTTATTATTATCATAACTCAAATCAACATACATATTCAGTTTTATTTAGATGTTAAAAAATACATCTTCTATATCATCGACGCGCAAGTTGACATCCTTATTTATTCTTATATTCCTATGAAATTCACTTAGACCCTTGCGCCTCCTCCCGAATCAGGTGGTGATCATGATCGTCGATGCCACTCACTTGGCCTCTCCATCCTCAAAGGTGCCACTGCTATTGGTTCCTCCCACTGATCCGCCAACATCTCCTGTAACATACGAATACGTCCTCTTGCATGGAGGAATCTTTCCTCTAGTCTCTCCACTCATGACTCTGCAGCCGCTAACAATCCCGTTGTCTCATTCACCCGCGTTTGAGCCGATGAACTACACCTGCAGCATGATCTCTCTCCACTATAATCACAGCTATGTCAAGACGATCACGTACACTCGTGAGTTCCGCCACCCACCATAATCTATAGGCCTCTGTCGCTCCTGCATCCATTACCCTGCGATCGGCTGCTATCTCCTCTGGCCCTTCTAGAGGTGTTGGCCGGGAGGTGAGAATGTTGCCTCGGCGTCAATCCTCATGTATGGTCTATAAGCCATAGGTATATCCTGAACAAATCCAAATTGTCACCGCACGCGATCTAGAGGAATCCTCTCGTACTCACCTTGCATGTGCCCTACGATCCACCTCAATCGCTCTACACCCTCATCTCCTCAACCGGGTCCTCCACCAATCAAATTCTACCTCCCTACTCGCCTTGGGTCTACCAATCACTCACTCCTCCACTCAACTACTACGCAACTCGGCGTAAAAAACTCAACAAAATCACTTTTAACACCTGCATGCCGTATTGGTTATCAAATTGACAATATCCCTTTCTCACCACATCGCCCTTACCCTCCTTTGCTAAATAGCCTTTTTTGACTTCATTGGCCCAATTCAATGCCGCAACCAACCATCAGGCCCGACCCAAGGCCGCAACCAACCATTTGGCCCGACCCAAGGCCGCAACCAACCATTTGGCCTGACCCAAGGCCACAACCAACCATTTGGCCCGACCCAAGGCCATAACCAACCATTTGGCCTCGACCCAAGGCCGCAACCAACCAATCAGGCCCGACCTAAGGCCGCAAATCCAACCATTTGGCCCGACCAAGGCCAACCAACCAATCGTAACCAAGGCCGCAACCAACCATTTGGCCCGACCCAAGGCCACAACCAACCATTTGGCCCGACCCAAGGCCACAACCAACCAATCAGGCCCGACCTAAGGCCACAACCAACCATTTGGCCCAACCCAAGGCCGCAACCAACCAATCAGCCCGACCCAAGGCCACAACCAACCAATCAGCCCGACCCAAGGCCGCAACCAACCAATTAGGCCCGACCCAAGGCCACAACCAACCAATCGGGCCCGACCCAAGGCCACAACCAACCAATCGGCCGACGCAACCACACTAATCAATCGGCCCAACCCAAGGCCGCACCCAACCAATCAGGCCCGACCCAAGGCCCTCACCAATCAATTGGCCCGACCTAAGGCCGCACCAATTAAGTACCTCACCCAAGACCCGTAAATTACAATTTTATCCACCCATCATGTAGCTTTTTGTTCAATCGAGCTCACCTGTTCGTGTTTTAGCATGATTAGGGTACTTGACTTGATCACCGACCAACTTTGCCTAGACCGAGACCGTGATGTTTATCTCAACCAAACCAACCATTTGCATCTTTGCCGAACATGCCTAAACGCCTTCGCACCTTACCCGTTATATCCCCTAGAGCTACTTCCTATGCCTTGGATACCAGGATTATATCACCCTTGTTTGGATAAACTATCGACCTTTGCCTATGAATTGCTTGTTTGCTCTTCAAATCATGTACCATGGTCACACTACTGCATTTCAACGTGTGCGTCCGCTTCTTCCTTGACCTACCCCACCATCTTACCATCATCTCAACACCATTTACCCTTTATCAACCCTATCCCTGATTTCACGCTACCTCAATCTGTGATAGATTTGAGGGGGATTACCTATACCCTTAATAGGAGTAACCACTTCTTATTATTGTCAGTGCAGCTTTACAAGACAAGCTACACGACAACAAGGGGCTAATGTAGACACCAAATTTGTGTCTTACACCCCGTGCCCCGCATCTTATTTCGCAACCTAGCCTCATCACCTAAACCTTACACCATTATTTATTAATTACCTTATAATTAATAAATCCACATCTCCAAACCTGCCACCTCATTTCGCCACCTCATCATGACCTAGTCCTAACCCTAAACTAACCTAATTAAGACCTATAACTTGGTCTACATCCACACCCATGACTAATTACTCCTCACCCGCACTCCAAAACCAACCTCATAATGACTTGACCAAGCCCACAACTAATCCCTCGGGAGAAAAGGAGGGAAAGTTGGCTATTTTACTAAAAATAGCCCACTTTGACTGAACCGACATCGGTTCCTACTCGACTACCGTCGGTACATAACCGCCATCGGTTCCCTGTAAATGACCTCCCCAACCAAAAACAAAAGGTTTGATTTTCATTTATCCGAATCAGAAGTCATTGGAAGAATCCGAATTTACTTGGCCGAGCAGAGACAAGTGAAGGAAAGAGAGGAGTTTACAGAGAAGGACATCAAGCCCAAGACTACAATTGAATAACCAGAGCCCAGTGACACTCATCCAAGCATCGGGAGAGAAGATAACTCATCTTGGATTTGTTAGATCATCCTACTCAACCCCCGCCTTCGCACCACATTCCTTGAACTCTGTATCTTCATCAGAACTAGTAAGTAAGTCTTATACGTTCTTTTAATAACATTTCTTGATTTCAATCACAAGAATTACAAGTCTATTCCTAGATCTACTACTACCTAGAACACCCTCCATCTAACTGTCATTCCTCTACCCCTACATTGCCCCAGATCAGAACAGTCCCATACCCTCTGAGCCTTCTCTATCACCCCATTACCTATCCCCAATCATTTACCATCCTTATAAACACCATAACCACCTTATAGCCAACCTTCACCAAAGCCCCTAAATCACTCGCCCCTCTACCGATTATCGCTATCGAAACCGCACTGCGGATGGACCGCATCGGTCATTGTGATTCAAAAACCAAAACCAGCCTTCTCTTTATTGTTTTAACGAGGTAATTAAATTGTAATTTGACAATAGCTTCTTTATTAGACTTGGTGTTAATTCATATTGGCAGGGGAACTGACCACCTTCGAAAGGAAGTCTAATATTTCCGGGCCCAAGGTAGTTCCCTCATTTATTGTCTAATTAGAATCTAGTGGTCTTGTATTCTTACTTGCAGTAGTCCTTCCTGACAAAATGGAATTCTTTGCAATCAATCTGATCTCTCTACGACGCGCACACCCTCTCAACATTCAATAGTATTCCTCCTAGCCCTAACCCTTATCTATTTCTCAAAGAAATGAAAGAATAGAAGCAACTCTATTCCAGAACGGAACCATTTCTATGCGAAACACTCTCCACTACTTAGAACCATGTTTTTCACTCGGATCATTGTTAGAAACATCAATACAATGCATCAAAAGAGGCTCCAAACTCCAGATCTTACTATATTTCTTAATCTTCCCTTTCATAATCTAAATAAAACACATATTTCCCAAACTTAGATTTTCTCATGATATAAATATCAATCAAGAACATGTGGAAATTCAATCACCTTGAGACTCATACATACATGTTTCTCTTGCATAGGCTTCATATACCTCTAGCTTCTTATTCTCACTTATTTAGTATTCAAATGGATATTTTCACTATGAAACACTCCCACTTTGGGAAGCTACTCCATTTCTTGAACATTTACAAAACCAATACTAGCACTTTACTCAACTTCAATTTTCCATTAACTAATTTACAGGCTTTGACTGATGTTAAGTACTCCTTTCATGACTCAGGGCTTGAGAATTTACACACTTTTGACTCCTTGTCAGCATATGAATCTCATTTACATACTCCTTCAAACATGGACATTTTCCCAGGACACATGTATTCTCGACTCCACATGACACTCACTCATGTGATCTTTTATCCAAATGGAATTTACTCAGGACTTAATCAAACCTCTTGCAGACTGAGATTACTCATCATAAATAGTTTATAAAGTAATTGAGACCATATTTGTACATGATCATAGATACAATACACTTGACATATTTCAACACCCTTTACATTCTCTTGAAGACATATCTTGCATGATAACAACCTAGAATAGATGACTAAAACATGACTCAACCTTGAAGCATACAAGAAAACAACACATACTTTGGGACCTCTTGACCATACTCCCTTTGCATGAATACACAATAAGCACATTCAAAAACTTCAATGATCACTTAACTTCAATAGGAGGCTTGACATACCTTTACAAGATGATGAGGACTTCAATCGACAACTACTGATGACAACCTTCATGTAAGAACATACTTTGGACCACTTACTCAACTTCATCATGAAGATAGATTTATTTACATGTAGGTAGACTATTGAGGAGTAGACCTTGCTTCTTTCAACTGAACTATGCCTTCTAGAAGCCTAGAGAAGGCACTTCACCATGTGAGGTTACTTCTGCAGAATAGAAGATCGCCATCAAAAGAGCATGACGAATCAAACTTTTCTTTTCCTTCCTTTGAAACTTTATCAATATTCTTTGATTTATTGTTAGATGTTATACCATCATCTCCTAAGACTTCAATTCTTGTCAAGCATGTATGATGGGTTTCATTCCCTTGTCTTCTCCTAACCATGAGTGGGTGTTCCTCATGACTAGCACTTGGCTTGCTTTCCCTTTTCTCAATATTATCGGCACTTTCTGATGTCTTTCCTAAGCTTGTCTCTCCTATAACTATCTCTAGCACCTTCTCAGGATTAATTTTCACCTTATATACCTTTTTAATCTACCTTTTGACTATTTGAGTCTTGTTGTTATTCCTAAGAGGTTGATTATGACAAACACTACTTTTCAAGATGTCCAATTTTATGAAAATTGGAACACCTAACCTTATTCTTGCTTATATATATATATATATATATATATATATATGGAATGAGATTCCAACCATAATTATCACTCTCATGACCAAAACAATTTCTAGCAACATGTCCAATCCTATTACAATTGTAGAAAACTATCTTATTCATACCTCTTGAGTCTTTTGTCCTCTCTTCTCTTTTATCCCTCCATGTAAGATCATTCATGACATGCTTTTTGTAGAGTCATTTTGATCCCTATGGAATAATTGCAAGAGTTCTAAAATGTTGGAATTGAGTTTGTAGAAGAAAGAGTTTGAGAACAGAGCAGTCAAGTAGTTGGGAGGAAGTGTGAGACATTTTCAATTTCCTTTCTCACTTATTGTAAATTTTGTATCTCTTATAATTTGAATTGGCCAATAAAGCAAAAAGGGAAGAAAGATTTGTTTTCCCTTCCCAACTAGTTTTCCTCCTCTGGAGGTTTCCAGATAAAAATCCTTGGCATATGTGTGTGTGTGTGTGTTAATTCATTTCTCTTGCAAATTTCAGTTCTAAGGCATAAACAATTCAATCACTAGCTCAATTGTCATTTTCTATTTGAAAGTAGAACAACAATATAATTGTGGTTTTGTGAAAAATTCCAAAGTAGATAGTTTACATATCATTTTGGTATCAGAGCTAACAAGTATCTAGGATTGTGTTATTCGTTCTTGGATTTGTATGACAGTGATGAGATCTAAAGGTGAAGAGGATTTACCTTGCGATCTAGATATTTCTACAAGGAAGTGGAAACAGAGAATTTGGGGACAAATGGAGGAAGAGAACTTGGTCCGTAGAATCGAGATGCTAGAGACCATGATGGATAAGATGTTTAGAAGAACTTGCAGATTTACAAAAGATGAATTTTTTAACCAAGACTCCATGGAATCAGTGGTTCGAGGATTAGGCAAAAATTTTGGCATAGGGAGGAGACATCATGAAGAATAATATGGGGAAGAGTGTGAAGAAGAGACTTAAAATGCAAGAGAGAAGGTAAAATCTGATCATGCTCCCTTTAAAGTTGAGATGAAATTTGAGATTAAAAGCTTTGAAGAACAATTAGATGCAGAGTTGTTTGATAAATGCTTAAAATAATTAGAAGTCTACTTTAGTGTCCATAATTTCATTGAGGCACATAGAATCACCGTTTCTCATCTCAAAATGAAGGGACACGCTCTGGTTTTGTGGGAAACCCAACTAGCCACTTATGAAAAGAAGAAACATCCTATTGTGAAATCTTGGCAAGAATTTAAAGAATTACTTAGAGCTAACTTCTATCCTATTGGCCACAAGAATGACCAAATGATTAAATGGTAGTATTTTAGACAAGGAAGTGGTCAAAGTGTGTAGGACTATACTACGGAGTTTTGGAGGCAGCCATGTTGCTGAAAATGGACTTGGAGGATGAGGATATTCTAAATAAGTACTTGGGAGGACTTCACACTCACCTTTGAAGAAAATTCATCTCCACGAAGCCCAAATATCTCAATGAGGTGTGTGTGCAAGAATACTATATATATGATGAAAAGAAGCAAGGAGAAGCAGAGCCAAGGGAAAAGTAGTCGAAAAATCAGCAGAAGAAAGAACATGGGAAAATAAGTAACAAAGTTAAGTGGAAAGGGAAAGGTAAATAAGTTGTCACTACTTTAAATACTTGTAAATATCCCAAGATTTTTTGCAAGAATTGTGATATCAATGGGCATACTAACGCTACATGTTCGAATTTGCATCCGAGTTACATCCGAAGAACCAAACCAAGGACTCGAATAAATCCATGACAAATGTAAAGACAGAGAGTCGGAAATTTAAAGATAAGTCTGATGTAGACGAGAGAGGCTTGGATGCACACCACCAACATGGACAAACTAGGAAGAGGAGATGAGTAGACTATTCCGTATAAAAATCTAGATCAAGAGAATCAACGTAAATGCTTTGGTTGATACTGGTTCTTAGTCTAACTTGATTTCTAAAGTAGTTTTAAAGAAGCTTGGTCTTGAGACTTACAAGCATCCACACCCTTATCCTTTGGGTTAGGTGAAGAAGGGTGTTGAAATTCAGGTAACAAAAATATGTAAGGTCAAGTTTGGGATAAATTCCCAGTATATTGATGTATTAGAAGTTGATGTTATTCCACTTTATGCTTTTGATGTTGTTTTCGAGAGTCCTTACTTGTATATCAGGGATACTATATTTATGAGAAGGGAAAATTGATACAGATGGGTCAAGGATGAGATCGAGGCCATAACATCCAGCACACACAGTGTAAGACATGGGTTATTATGGTGAGTGCTAACTAAGAAAAATGACTTATTCGGGAAAATCATAATCAGTTTTCTTTACTTTTGTTAAAGGATAAACAATATGGGGTAGAAGTTTTGAAGATTTCTAACCAGGGAAGATAGGATTTGGATAGTATTATTTATTCTTTTCGTGAAGTTTTTCAAGCTCCCAAGAGATTACCACCAAAACAGAAGTAGAGCATGAGATTCAAATTTACTAGAGTCCCCTCTATAGAACATCGGGTTGTATAGGAAATCCTTGCTGAGAGTACTCAAGTAAAGAAACAACTCCAGGAATTACTAGACCAGGTGTGTGATACATCTCGAGTACCTCACCATGTGGTTCGCTTATTGTGATGGTACCAAAAGAAGGATGGTTCTTGGAGAATGTGCATCAACTACCGTGCTTTTAACAAGATGTCCATAAAGAACAAATATCCACTTCCCACATAGATGATCTCTTGGACAAGATTCAACATGCCAAATTTTTCATGAAGTTGGATCTCAAGTCAGGTTATCACTAAGTCGAATGAAGGAGGAGGATATATAGAATAATTCCTTTAAGACAAAACATGGTTTGTATGAGTGGTTAGTACTTCCATTCAATTTATGAAATGAACCCGCTACATTTATGATATTGATGAATGATGTATTGTGGGATTTCATATATTCATATGTCATTGTTTATCTAAATGATATATTGATTTGTAATGCCACATGAGTGCAACATCTAACTCATTTATAGCAAGTCTTACAAGTTCTCAAGGAGAAACAGATGCTTTGTAATATGAAGAAATGTGAATTTTCCAAACATGTCACTTGTCTATCTTGGGCACGTGGTTTGAGGAGGAGATTTACGAGTGCATCCGAAGAAGGTGGAAGACATCACCAAGTGGCCAACACCAATAGGAGCCATAGAGACACGGATTTTGTGGGAGCAATACAATACATGCAAAATTTCATTCCAGATTCTCCGCGATTGCAGCACCTCTACACACAATGGCCGCAAAGAGTAAGGGTTTTGACTGGGGTAAGGAACAAGACAAATCATTTGACTTATTAAAATATAAGATTATTCATGCACCAATACTTGATCTTCCTAATTTGCAACAGCCCTTTGAAGTAGAGACATATGTCGTGATTATTGTTATGGGTGCAATGTTGCTTCAGGAGGTAAACCCGTATGCTATCATTTTGAAAATTTTACTTTAGGAGTTAAAGGATATTTAGTATATGATAATAAAATGTATGGACTAGTTCAAGAAATTAGAAAATGGAAGCATTATTTGTTTGGTAAAGACACTATTGTGCACACCGACCACAAACCTCTCCAAGATTTGCAAGAAAAATATAAATTGCAGTAGGCAAGGAACTATAAATGGATGGGTTTCCTTCAACAACTTCATCTCGTGATCAAATACAAGAAGGGTAGTACAAACTTGGTGGCGACATGTTGTCTACGCCACCTACATAGGAGAATTTATCCCGTTTGGCCACTATCTCTCGATCAAGCCCTTCACAAAGGAAGCCTACGGAGAGGCATATACCCAGACATGAGACTTTGGGGTGAGATTTCAGAACTTGCACCCCAAGGCGCCGAGAGGATGGGGATTGAATATTTTATCTCAAGGACGGGTTGCTCTACCGATGGGGAAGCTTTGTGTGCCTAAAGAAGAAATACTTCTATTGATGAGGGAAGCACGTACCTCAAAAGTAGCAGGACATTTCGATGTTGGTAAGACTCGCCTACTTGCAAAGGTATGTGTATTGGCCCAATATGCAAGAATAAGTATCAAAATTTATACATGGATGTAAACTTTGTTATACCAACAAGCCTAAGACTAGGAAGGAGATTTTGTATATGCCTTTGCTAGTACCTACTGTGCAGGGGAGGACATTTCTATGGAATTTGTAGGAGGATTACCTATGTCTAAACATGGCCATGACTATCTTTATGTTGTTGTTGATAGATTTAGTAAGATGTGTATCTTTATGGCATGTAAAAATATAGTAAAATCACATGAGGTAGCAAATATTTTCTTTGATAATGTATGGGTGCATTTTGGCTTGCCAAATTCTATTGTTTCTCACAGGGATTATAGGTTCTTGGGGAAGTTTTGGATTGATTTGTGGGACAATATGGATACAATGTTATGAGAGGAGCATGGATTTCTATCCACAGACAAATGGATAGACAGAGGTGGTGAACGGGACTTTGGTATAGTTGATCAGAGGGTATAATAGAAAATACCCAAGGACTTGGGATGATTCCTTAGCCTACATTCAGCATTCCTATAACCGGGTAATACACACATCCACTATGAAGTCACCATTTGAAGCATGGTTGGGATATCTACCTAAAAATTCACTAGACATAACATTTGGGTAGAAGGATGAGGAGTAAAAATGAGACACAGAGGTGACTAGAGAAACAAATTCATTAAGAGGATCTAAAAATTTCATCTCAAAGTCAAAGAATGCTTAGATAAATCTCAAGCCAAGTACAAGGTTAGGCATGATTAGCATAAGAGAGAGCATAAGCTCCATATTGGAGATAGATTTTGGATTTAATTGAGAAAGGAAAGACTATAAGGTCAAGCACGGAAGCTCAAGCCACTACACTATGGAACCTTAACCATGTTAGAGCAAAGTTGGAGAAAATGTCTTTTGACTTGATTTTCCACCATTTATGAGGATGTACTCAATAGTAAATTGTGATATCTTGCACCTATATGATCCATCCATGTTATATGAAGATGAAGAACTACAATTTCTACCTTCCATTGAGGATTACGTCTTGGACTCATGAGGAAAATTAGAGGAGGATGTAGTGTTACAACAAAAGGTTAGAGAAACTAGAAGAGGTCCATAGGAGTCTTCACAGATTGGGTGAAAGGGAAGACACCAAGGAAAGCTTGGTGGTACTCGAAGGAACAGATAAGGGAGTTATTTTGTCATCTACTCCCCCACTAAGCTTTTGTGGGACCAAAATCCTCCTAAGTAGGGGAGGTGTGATCCATAGGGATCCAAAATGACTCTAATTCATCGATCAGCTAGCAACAAAGAAGGAAAATGAAGAAATGGAGGTTCTGTCTATATGTTAATAGAACTAATGCCCTATGTAGAGAGTTGGTTACATAAACGCCACCCAACTAGGAAGGTGGTCCAAGAACCACTTTGCCTAGCCAGGGTGGCGATATAGTAATCGATTCCCAACCAGGGTAGCATTCCTATGACTCGACGGTCCGCATTGTGTGGTGAACCTATCACTTTCGGATAGAAAATAAAATTTGAAACAAACAGTCCCATAGAATTGGAAAGGTTTTCCATGTCTCTTATCCTCCATGACCTTTCCCATCCTCTAATGCACTTGAGGACATGAGAAAGGCTATAAATACATGTAGGAAAGAGTTTTTTTATCATTGGAAGCAAGAGACTTCATGGGAGTAAGTGCAAGAGTTCTAAAGTGCTGGAATTGAGTTTGTAGAAGAAAGAGTTTGAGAATAGAGCAGTCAAGTAGTTGGGAGGAAGTGTGAGACATTGTCAATTTCCTTTCTCACTTATTGTAAAGTCTATATCTCTTATAATTTAAATTGGCCAATAAAGTAAAAAGGGAAGAAAGATTTGTTTTCCCTTCCCGACTATTTTTCCTCCTCTAGGAGGTTTTCACGATAAAATTCCTTGGCATATGTGTTTGTGTTAATTCATTTCTCTTGCAAATTTTAGTTCTAACGAATAAACAATTCAATCAATAGCTCAACTGTCATTTTCTATTTGAAAGTACAACAATATAATTATTGTTTTGTGAACAAATTCCAAAGTAGATAATTTACAAATTAGAGTTATCTATTTGGTAAAATGGGTGAGGATGCGGTCAAGCCACAATTAACATAGAATGGATGATCCTTTTTAAGGCTTACCCTATCCACACTCCCACCGCATGTGGGATTACTTCCACCAGCATATCCCACTAAGAAAAAGGGTCAGCTCAACCTCGAGACGGTGGCAAGATTAGAACTCAACACAGGGATGGACGTGGCAATGCAAATGGGACATCTCGGGGGAGTGGGGTGACACGGACAAGATAAAGTGCAGCGACTTGGCAAGGGATCAACAAGCTAACTACATAGTATGACAGGTGTAAACAAAATGGAGGGGACATGGTGTTGACCCCGCAACCTCCCCCCACCAATGTGGACCAGTCTAACTAACTTAGCTAGTGATTTGGTTGGGTATTGAGTTAGGTGATAAGCCCTATAAACAAGAAAATCAGGTCCTCCTGGGCTATCGAAGGTCTACCCCTCCCTCACTCCAACACACATCGAGCTCCTTATTTGAACCATTCGAGCCAAGGAGAAAAATTGTAAAGGAGGCCTATTTAGGCATATTGGAGTGATAATAAGTCCTATATTGTATTATTATAGACATTATTTGAGGAGAGATAAGTCCTAATTTTTATTAGCAAACACCGTAATTTTTAGGAGGTATTATTTTTAACTCGCCAAAAGTATTGTGAGCACCTAGATTTTGACTTTAGATCCATAGGGTATTTCGCATTAGAGATTGAATCTTCGACATTAGACACTTTTCATGGAGATTCTCGTTCTTCTTAAATCATGTTTATTATAGCTTAAATTTTGATTTTGTATTAGAGAAAAAAATGGAAGTGAATAATAAATCATTTTAGTTTCGAACCCGGAGATGTATGCATTCCGCTTAAATCCGTTATCAACCCTTTTACACTATGATTATCATTATTTCTTTGCATTTGATTAAATTTGATTTTTAATGAGGTAATTTTAGAAAAGGAATTAATTTCCCATAGGGTTCTATGGTCAATAGAATTTGTTAGCGTGTGTTTACATATCATTTTGGTATCGTAGTAGGTTGTTTCTTGGTATTTTCCATGGACTTATACTTGTTGTTTCGGTGGTCTATGGTGATCACTTTTTGGGCACCATGATTTGGATTATGGTGACCCACCACCAAAATTAGACACACCACATCATAAAATTAAATGTGCATCCGACAAATGTGTGTGAGCGTCGCGTCTAAAAATTGGCACATTCTTGAGAACTAGAGGAGCATTGATTCCTACCTAATAGGGTAGTTGAGGAAAGCCAACATTGAAAATGATGCATAATGAGTCCACCATCACTAGACCAGATCGTGCAAAGGTCATTGTGGAAAATATTGACATGAGGTAGAACGTTGTTGGAGAGTACACGTTGAGATGAAACATCGTTGGTACCGTAAGAGGTAAGATAAGGAAAAATATCTGCATGGCCTGGGCTAACTCAAAATGGTCAGCAAAACAACACCTCTACAACAGAAAAAGGATTTGACAATGGAGTTCAAACATGATCCTACAATCATTAAGGGTCTCAAGACACAATGTACTTGTAGTTGTGGAAGGTCACAATGTATGGCTCATCTTCGATTGGGATATAGGGCCGAGCTACATCGCCAGCCGTTGACTTGGTACACCGACCGGGCATACCAACCAAACCACTCCCACATTACAAACCCTATGGAACTCGGGATGGATGTGTCAAATGGATTATAGATAGATTATGCGCCATACGATACATCATCGTGAGGAAATTTCTCGACGTATTAGATCTCGACATCATCCCAAAGAGAGATGGATGAGAGATTTTGGGAAGCTTTTACCTCACACCACATCAAGAATTTATCATGGATATGGGAGAGAGCCTAGAACTATAAATGCATCATGGGATGATCATGGAGTTAAACACTAGTCAGGTTACACAACCTGATAATGAGTACATTAGTGGGCCATCATACTCTTATACTCCAGGGGACGATTTAGTCCTAGATGACGAACAAGATCACTAAAGCGGAAACTAAAGCGATAAGATCTTCCACTAGATTCAGGTACAAATATAGGATATATGTGGTAAATAAGACTTTTCATCTATTATGAATGTATACAGGATCCTTTTTTTGTTATAATAAAATAAAACACCAATTCTCATATTTTATAATAAAATAAAGACCCATTTTTAGGAAATTTCTGTATGTGATACTTGTAAGTGTAAGACCCATCAGTAAGAGACAAAATATATGAGGTACTTAGCCCATATTATTGTAAGGATCAAAAATTATTTTTAAGAAATCGTGTAGGCACCAAAGGGTCGACTATGCAGCAAAAATGTTCATGTAGATTATCTCGACAAAGCTTCGATTCTTATTACATTGGAAGAATCATCAAGATCATTAGCTATAGAGGAGGATCATAGTCATTGAGATCGTTGATGACATGTGATCCATTTATCCGTGTGTAGTGGTTATATTACCATGTAACATAGTAAAAGGGGATCATCTTCAACACCAGGACATTGGGGAAATCTTAGCTTCACAACAAAGTGAAAGGAGATCATTGTTAACATCAGACATCCGGAGACTTAGCACCATTTATATGTTATTTTTTCACACAATGGATGCATTGAGGTCATCGAAGGTGTAAAACCTAGGGATATATGTTATAACATTAATCTTTTCAAGGATTAGTTCGGATAATGTGGAATCAACTCATATCCGTAAGCTATGTTAAAGCACCAAGCTTTCCAACACCAATTTGGATTCATAGAATCAATCGGCACTAAACTTCATTATACATAGAGGCATAGGCCATGCAATAGAATGGAGGTTAATTAGTGTGACACAATAGAAGGCAATAATCCTAAGTTCCACATGTCCCAGAGATCTCTTCATGATGACATCAATGTTCAAGAGCAGAAAACATAAGATTTTTGGGACAAAAAGCCTCCTTAGTGGGGAGGTGTGATCCGGAGGATAATTCGAAAGACAGAAGTTCCCTAAAAATTATGGAATTTCTATAGTGCGTAAATTGAATCCAAGAGATTTTTTAGACTATAAGAAACAGATTCCACAAATGAAAGTTATGGTTGGTCAAATTTTTGTCACAGCGCTTCGGACTTGAGAGAGTCAACTGGTCAATTTGATAAAGAACAAGTGGAAAACATTCATTGGGTGAAATACAACAAGTTCACATTTTGGAACTCGGTCTTTGACGCTTGATCATTTTCTTAGTAAAAATGAAAAAATAGCCAACGTGGTGTGTCCTTAGGCCACCACATGGCCTACCAACACATTGGTCTACATTACATTGATCCAACATAGTCAACGTGGCTAGTTGTGAAACCGAGTAATCATGTGAGTTCATTGCCAAGCTAGCACCAAGTCAGTTGCATTGTTGGACCAAGTTCATGGATCTGCTTAGGGTGAATTTATATTGGCGAGTTATGCATGGAGAGCCAACCTTATCATCGTGGTGAGCTAAGATCTTGGAGATTTGGGTCGAGTTATCCATTTGAAAAAATGGGTGAGGATGTTGGAAGCCATGGTCAACATAGAATGGTCAATATTTTTTAAGGATTACCCTATCCCCACTCCCACCGCATGTGGGATTACTTCCACCAACATAGCCTGAGGAAAAATATGGCCAACTCAACGCAGGAGGTGGTGGTAGGCTTAGGAATCAATGCGAGGATGGATGTGGCGACATGAACGAGACAACTCGGAGGAATGGGGTGACATGGATGAGAGAAGGTGAGGTGGTATGACACGCGCTCGACAATCCAACTACATAGTGTGATAGGTGCAAAAAAATGGTGGGTTTGGGGAGTCAACCCTACGACCTCCCCCACCAATGCAAACTGATCCAACCAACTTGGGTAGAAATTTGCTTGCGTCTTGAGTTGGGCAATAATCCCTATAAAAATAAAATTGCGTCCCTCACTCCAAATACACCAAGATCCTTATTTGATCTATTCGAGCCAAGAAGAATAATTGTAAAGGAGGTCTATTTAGGCACATTGGAATGATAATAAGTCCTATATTGTATTATTATATGCATTATTTGAGGAGAGATAAGTTCTAATTTTTATTAGTAAACATTGTAAATTTCGGGAGTTATTATCGTTAACTCATCAAAACTATCACAGTAGCACCTGGATTCCGACTTTGGAGCCATAGGGTATTTCGCATTGGAGATCAAATTTTTAGCATCAGACACTTGTCATGAAGGAGGTTCTCATTCTTCTAGAATCAGTTTTATTATAACTTCAATTGTGATTTTGTATTAGAGTTACAATTCAAAAGTGAATAATAAATTGGTTCTGGTTCTGAACCCAAAGACATAGGCATTTTTTCTAACTCCGTTATCAACCATTTTGTACTATGATTATCATTCTTCCTTTGAATTTGATTAAATTTTATTTTTATAGAGGTAATGTATTAATTTCCTATATGAGTTTGTGGTCGAGAGAATTTTTGACCGGTGTTTATGGATCAAAATCGTTGAGGTGTTGTGATGACCAATTCCTTGGTCAAGATTAACATAACAAAACAAGGACCACTTACTCAAGTTGAATTTATTGAACACATGCAAATACATGCACAAGTAAACAAAAAGGAAAACAATTCAAAAAGTAGCAAAGGAACTATGTATAAGGAGATGAATGGTAATATACAAGTTTATACAACACTAGCAATAGGATGAGAGAAATGGGTACCTTATAGTAAAAAGGACTGAATGTGCTAAGTTATAGTGAGTTGGTGATGTTTAGCTAATCATACCAAGACTTTGTGATATCTCCACATGGCCTAAGAAGAAAATAGAAACCAAGATTCCATTCTCAAATAGATACTCCATAGAGAATTCTCTTGGATTAGATATTTATTCGACACTTGTTCAAAAATATTACTCCTCTTACAAGGAGAATGTGTCACAATGCACTTATCACTTTCCTTTTGTATCACACCAAGCATTAAATAACATGAAAATCCATCACTATCCAATTGATGTCTACAAATTGATTTCTCTTAAAAATTCCTCTCATAATAAGACATAATCATCACTCCATCCTCTTCGCATGTTTGATAGTCAAACAAAGAATTATTTTTTTCCTTTGGAGATGATACAGGATGAAATTTTCATCAACAACACATTCGTCACCAATGAAACTTGTCATTGCATCAATGAGTATCACACATATTTCACCATGAGGATCCTCACTCTTATTCTCATGGTTATCCAACTTACCTATGATGACTATGTGAAGTCATTCCTCTATCTATGTAAGACCAAGCCTTTCACTTTCAACATCTTCCAAATCATGTTTCTTAAATAGGGTGCACTCAAATAAAGTGCCCTCAGAGTTAGATATTTTATCAATAGTGAAGCTCAATTGAGAAGAGTTAATCAAATCTTCATTTATTTCCTTATTTTCAACAAAGTCCAAGTCTACAGAAAATTTCTTCAACCTCCTTGTCCTTGAATTCCACCATATTTTGAGCTTAAAAATGAGCATGTCCAATAGATTTGATTTCACTAGTGACACCAAGAAGAGAAAAATCAGCAAGTTTCTCATCATTTCCTTCATGATGCTTAACACTTTTAGAAACTTCTTATTGTTCAAAACAATTCATCTCCATCAACACACTTGTGCCAAAAACTATGAAATAGAAATAGTCATGTGATTCAAGTAGAAAATTCACCTCCTTGCAAATATCATGACATGTATGATATGTTCCTTATCCATGAAATATGTTTGCTCTTTCAAAAACTTGAGCTTCTCTTCCACTTTTTATAGTTGAATGATTCTCTGGAAACTCCATTTTCAACGCTTTTGGAAGGATCGTGTCATCTTCAATCTTTATTGTTTTCTTTTGTGTAAATCAAGAGAATGAATCAAAAAATAACACTCTCCTACGATATTCACATAAGTATGTGTTATTTTTTTATCTATAGGATTCATGGAAATAATATTGGGTGTTTTGAAGTTATTTTCTCGATTTTGAAAATTTGTACATCATATTAAGGATTAAATATTGCATGGAAATCATTGACAATTACCTCATCTTTGTTCTCCTAAAAGTCTCTAGTCAATAGGAGGAATTCATTTTGATAAGGGATTCTTTTGGTATATCTTCATGATAAAAACCACTTCAACAAGCATCGACCACTCCCCGTCAAGACAAATATATTCACTTTCCTTACAAGCCACTTCTTCAAAAAATTCTTTCTCTAGATAAGATGAAGTCATGGGTAACTGATGTGAATCCCTACATTCAATCCTTATACAACAACTGTTAGAGTAGGTATTTACCTTAGCTCATGTTCACCTAGGTACATTATTTATCTTTATTGTATTTATCCTCAACCACTTATGTGTGTGGATATTTCTTTTATTTATTTAGATATTAGGAGATATTATCTAGTTTTTAGGTATAGTTATTTCCTTGATCTATGGTATTGACTAGGTATTTCCTAGATCTATGGTATTGACTAGATCCTTGATGTCTAGTTCTCTCATAAATCTATGGACTTGACTAATTCTTTCCATGATTTATGGTTTGATCTACGACCTTGACTAGTTATTAGATTGTTATTCATTGCCTATATAAGCAAGGCCCATTCTCATTGTATTTCATTGAGTTCTATAATAATATATGATATTTATGCTCATTTGTTTGCAAAGGTTTTATGTAAAGTTATTATGGCGAATTGCTTTCATCTTATTGATCATTGTGTGCTATTAGCATCTATGTTCTTACCTTGGTACGATTTGGCTACAAGATAACATTAGCCCCTGGTCATATGGTATGGTCATATGAGGGCTTAAAGCTTGTGATTCCTACTAGTAAGTGCTTAACTCCAGCCCCTTTTAATTTTATTTGTGTGGTGAAGGAAAGAGCATTTTATTCTATTTAAGTGGCAACTAAAATAAATAGTAGAGCACAATAAAGCTTGATCGGTAGCTCACTTTGAGTGTCATTTTTTGTAAAAGTGCTTGTTCTTTTATGCTCTTTCCATTGGAAATATTTATTTTGATAATCACACTATCATTATAAAGTTCCATATTGTAATGCGTACTCATTATAAAGTGCCAAAATTAGGGGGCTCTTGTTAAATTACTTGGGGTCTTTTTGCATTGTTTGGTTCTTGCATTTCTTTTGGTGATTTTTTTAGGATGGCGTCTACTTCTACATTAGATCATGTTAAGTCATTAACAACACATAATTACCAATCATGGAAACCAAGAATTGAAACAATAATTAAGTGTAAATTATTATGGGCTTTAACTTCTTCAAAACAACTAGTGTTCACTAGAGAATATGAGAAATTTCTTTACCAGTGCAAATTTGATGAGTGTATGAGTTTGATAGGAACTTATGTAAGTGATGCCTTTTGTTTCATTTGGAAAAATGTGACTCTCCTTTAAAAATTTGGGAGAAATTGGAGGATTTATTTGGTAAGGTGGATCATATAAGAGCCATGTAACTTGACATTGAGATCACCTCTCTTAATCCCAAGATTTTCCAACAATTATAGACTATCTTACCAAGTTCAAGCATTTGTTGACACAAATTGAAGGGGAGTGGAAGAGATTTTACTTGATTCTATCCAAGTTGAGAGGACCATTCCAAATTTTTACTTCTACCTTTTTCTCAGTAGCATGGATGTCTTAGGTGACACATTCAAAATGCCTAACTTAGACACATTTTGTGAAAGACTTATTAGGGAGAATCTAAATTGTCTCACCTTAAATCTTCTACATCTCAAAAGGAATTAGTTGCATCTAATCCCGAGGGAAAGGGAAAACCAAACAAGAAAACCAAATCCACACCTTCTCCATCTAAAAATGCTCCAATATCCAAAGAAAACAACTCAAAACCCAAAAGTCTTATAAATCCAAGAATAATTCTAGTCGCTCATGCTCTTTTTGTGGGGGTAGTAATCATGAAGAACATAGGTGTTATAAACGAATGCAAGCCTTAGAGGATGTATAATTTCTATCTCCACACCACCTCCTTCTAATCAGCATGGAAAAGCACTTAATGTTGTTGGGAGATCTCATTCACCACTTGCAGACAGCTTGGGTTATAGATTCTAGTGCTTCTCATCACATGACTTCTTCCAAGGAGTCTTTCGTTTCTCTAGGTTTGAGTTCTACTTCCAAAATTAAGGTTGAGATTCTTCCTTTGTTTCAGTTAAAGGAAAAAGGTGATATACAACTTGATGGTGGAAGTATATAAGATGCACTATATGTTCTTAACATCACTACAAATTTTCTTTCGTATATCAAATTTTTCATCCCGTCAAGGAAAAACAATGACTTTTACACCACATGGAGCAGAAGTATGAAATTTGTTGGAGCCTCATTCATTGGTTACTCAGTGGTATTGTTGATCATAGCTCTATCACTTAGAGGGTTTTGATGACACTTCTTCGATAGGGACATCTCAATTTGTCTCCCGTTTTGAGCCTTTTTTAATGATAAGCATATCGCATGGATTTTCCTCAGAATCCCCCAAGTTTCAGAAAGTCCCTTCCCTGAAATCTAGTTTTCGAACTTAGTCTTTTTGAGCCTTTTTTGGCGCATGGTTTTCCATGTTAACACAAAGTTTTGGTGCACCAAAGGATGTTGAATCACTTTTTCTATGTTAACACGCGCTTTCAAAGCAAAAGGGCGCACATAATCTATCTCGCAACACCAAGTTTTGTGCGCCAAAGGGCGCACATGACTTCATGTCGACAATGATACGGTGCGCCAAAGGCGCACTCATTCTTCTCGCTGTCAAAACTTCCATGCGCCAAAGGGCGCACACTTTCACCTCGCCGACAAAGTAGCTTTCATGCGCCATTTCAAAAGTGGTCATGCGATTAATGACAAGTTTTTCTATAAATATCCATGCGCGCCCCATGTCATTTTCATTCTTTTGTCAAGCACGTGATTGCTCTGACTTGTCACTCGCTCTGTCATTATCTCGCCCCGTGGACCCGCTCTTCGATTTTGACATATATTTAAGGTAAGAGGTTCATCCTCTTTTCATTGCATGCTTTCATGTTTTGGTCTCGTGTTCTGTTGGTGTGTTTTGGTCTCAGGTTTTGGTCTCGCTGGTCTCGTGTTTAAAAGAGATATGTTTAAGTCTTTCCCCGTGCTTTTCCATCGCTTTTTTTTTTTTTTCTCTTCTCTCCCTCCCTCTTTCCAGATCTCGCTTGGAAGGGAGTTGTTTTGAAAGTAGCTTGGTCTCATTAGAAACTTTTCATAGAAACCTTACTTGTCCAAAGCGCTTTTGAGGTAGGAGAAAGAAAAGAATGAAATGATTTGAGTAGTTAGCTTATCTCAAATGGCGCACTCAAGCACGCTTTAATAATAAAGACAATGCGCCCTCGACGCACCTACCCGCCATGCAACATGCTCAAGACTGCGCCCGGCGCACCCGCCATCCCGTCAGCTTTCAGAGACTCGCGCCTCGAAGCGCGCCTTTTACATGCTGCAAGTTTAAATCTCGCGCCTCCTCGAAACCTTTGCGCGCCTTTTTCCATGCTACATAATGTTTCCATGCGCCAAAGGGCGCACCCAAATTTCATGCAACACAAGCCTTATTCGCGCAAGTATAAAGATTACATAAGGCGCGGCGCATCCTCCATCAGCAGAACATTATGTTGTGTAAACCCTCCATGCGCGCCGCGCCATATTCCTTTTTCGCATCATTTGTCCATGTTACACAATCTTCCCATGCGCCAAAGGGCGCACCGAACCCCAATGTAACACGCATTTCCCGTGCGCCCGCTATAAAATGCAACTCGCTTCATCCATCCATGCGCCATGCGCTTTGCGCCAAAAGATAACCTCTCGCAACATTCCTTTTTCAGCGCCTTATCTATTTGGCCTCGCCAGCTTGCATTTTTCCGCGCCCGAGCCTTTAAATCTCTAACTCCTTCTCGCTAGCTTTCCAATGGAAGATCAAATGACTAATTCAACCTTTTTGATTGGGTCTCACTTCTTCTTCGTGCAGATCAGCAATCGAGTTCGAGAGAACACATGTCTACGCTGCAAGAAACCCACCAAACCAAGAGGAAAAGCTAAGTTCGATGTAAGAAGAGATGAAATACAAATATCGTCGAGGGTCGATGCCCGAATCACAGCCGAGTGCAAGATGGACGCGAGACTCTGAATTGGGTCACATTGACATGGATGAATTCTGGGTTAGAACTCAGAAGGTCACAAGGAGTCCATGGATGGACAAGTTAATAGGCGCTGGCCCTCAGACTTCGCCGAGGAATCCCCGCATCAAGACCGCCAACAATGAATTCATGATGGTGATTGCCCAATGTTACAACAAAGACACAAGATGTGTCGAGAATAGCAAGGGCGAGGTAGTCATAAACCTCACTGCCCGTCATTTTGAAATAATGCTCGGCATCCCTCATCACCGGAACTACGTGGTCATTAGCCAACGAGAATGCATCAAGGCCCGAAGACAACGAAAACCAGTGCATGCAAATGCTGATGAATGAGGTCTACCTAAAGAACAAGAAGGCGGTGACCCGGGCCTCAAACTATCCACCGCAGTGATTTCTCGTAGGAACTCAAAGATTCTATCACCTTCCCGAGCAGAGTCTTCGGCTTTCGATGCCCACTATTTCCATAAGTGGATGCCGCGGTACCTAGAGACAATGAATAAGAATTTGCCCGATCGCGCTACTGGGTGAAATAATCAGCAGACCATCTCTCGAGCAACTACAATAGTCGCCACAACAGAGTGTTCCATATGAACTCCTATGTAGTCTATGCCGCAGTCACAAGCAAGGGATTATCCAGGGCTGAACTGGTGGAGTATGGCCTCGTGCCAAGATATTTGATTACTATCCGTAGAGCCGAGGCCGAGAATAGCATCCAACATTTCGCAAAAGTTAACGATGCATTCTTCTATCATGTCATCTCGCCACCGAGGCCAAACATGACTCATAAATGACAACCAAGAACATAAGTAGCAAACACAGAGAAATGGGGGCCCTGCTCACCCAATTTCCCACGTTCACCTATCTAAGGGCTGCCAACTTTTTGGGAGAGCCAACCAGCTACCGAGGTATGCCGACCAAGGCCGATTCTATTAGAACTATCAAGACAAATGGTCACGTACTCATGAAAAGTGCCTCAAAAGAAAGAAGGGCGAACTCCTTTCCCCTCACAAGGGGTCGGTACACATGCTCCTCCTACCATAAGGCGAAGGAAATGTTCTCAGAGCCGGAGCTACTCAATTTGAAGCATGACTTCCCACCTGTGCCTACCTTCGACCCAAGAAGCCGCTCGCCAAAAGCGAAGCTCGATCCGATCCATGTCCCTCAAATTGAGGATATTTACATCGACGCTTCTCCATGAGGTGGAACTCAAGAAAGGATCATTCGCGCTAGCATTGAGGAAATCATCCAATACGGAGTGGCCATTGTCCCCGAAGGCTTCCAGACTACTAAGATGAAGTAGATAAGGTGTATAATGACACAGATGGGGACAATTGGCCCTTCCCGACCATCGACAGAATATGTCTCCTCAAACAATTGAGGAGAGGGTCAAGGAGACTATGCGAGAACAGAGCATCGGTGCCGCATGAACGGACTAATCTACCTCGGGTAGATTTCACAACTTCCCTTTTGGGTAACGCACCTCCAAGGTCAAAGAAGCAAATTGAAAGGCAAAGGTGCGTAAGGTGAGCCTAGACCATTCAGTGAGGAAGCCCCCGAAAGTCCTCTTCCTTCGTAGCCCGAACAAGTAATAACTCGGATTCGCCAAAAAGAATCGACAGAGGATAGTCCTATACGCCCATCCACCCAGATGTTGGCGCCGCTACAACTTTAGAGGTCCCTTCTATCCCTTCTTCTTCTCTTCCTTCCTCCTCGAGTGACTCAAACGACCACCCCTTCGTCGTGTCCTCCGCCTTCTTCTTCTACCCTTTCCCCGCTTCTTCATCTATCTTCTCCTCCCTCGCTGATTTGTCTTCCTCTATTTCTTCCCTCATCTCCGAGCTCCCTTCCCTTCCTATGTCTTCTGCAGCTCATGTTCCCTTCCTCCCGTGGACATTTCTTCGGCTATTCTTTCCATGCGCCCGCCGCGTGTCTCCACGTTTTTCCCCTCTTCTACCGTTGCGCTCCTCTCTCTCTCCTCTCGTCCTTCTTCTATAGGACCAGCTTGATCTCTCAAGAAATGAGCCAACAAAAGAGGAAAGTTCCCATCGCTCCGATGGACTTTTCGGTCATTCCGCTAAAGGAGCAAAGAAGCACAAGCCGGTTACACGCTTCTCAAAGAGCGCCGCGGTGAGAGAGTCATGGAAATAGCGCACCCCAACCCTCTCAAAGAGAAAGAAGATCTGCCTCTCGACAGATTTCACCGTGACTCAAGTCACAATGGGGACATCCTCGTAAAGTCTCCAGGGGAAGCTCTTTCCGCAGCTGATGCACTCGCAAAAGCTTCAGAAATGAAAGAGGAGAAAAGGCTGCCAAGGAGCAGAATAAGTACTGCCTAAGCCTTACGTAAGATGGGAAGTGCACTCCCACAATCGCCGCCGAAACTCCCGAGCTGCTCACCAGAGAAGATCAATGAGTATTCAAAGATCGGCGAGCAGGTGGTATGGTCAAGCTTTCGCTTGAGGAGCCAGATCCTCAAGGATAGTGAAAAAGTAATCGCGAGTATATCAGCTTTATACTTAAACATCGAGAAGGCGAATAAGGAACTCCAAGCATTAAGCAGTCCGATATCGAAGAGTTAGAACATGCTAGACTCCAAAGACGAGACCTTCCAACAAATGTTCGACTGCTCACCAAGATCCGGTCAAGTTCGAGTCTTCGGTCATCCAAGGGCCTCAACAAAACTATGTCCACTCGACTATCGATAGATCACCGGAATTTGTTTTAGAAAAGATAGACAAGGTAAAGGAAGAGGCCCCGATGCGATGCATCAAATGGAGAAAATTGTCCTCGCCATGACTCCGTGGTTGCTCACTCCTTCCCTTACCTTAAGATCACCGATGACACTATCCGGATTTTCAAGGAGATAGCCTCTCAAGGGACAGGCTGAGGTCACGCTCGACACCGAATCTATCAACAACCTACCGACTCCTAGGGGACTTCATCGGGTTCCTTATCGAGGCGGAGAAAGATTATTCCAAACTCCCTAAAAGCTCATGACGAGCGGAGACTTGCGAAGCAATCAAGCTGAACGGCACAAGGATCCATCACAGATCAATTTGGGCCAATGATCAGCAAGTTTTTGAATACCGCGCTCACACATATCATCACCCGAGCAAGATCGTAAACAGTGCAACCCTTTTCGGCCGCAGGATGATGATGATGAGTAGCTTCTTCTTCTTCTTCTTCTTCTTCTTCTTCTCTCTATTCTCCGACTTTCTTTTCGAAATGTCTAAAATGTGTCAAGCACAAATAATGACATCATCCATGTTGCATCATGGGATGATGTCATCCACTGTTGTCAAAGTCAACATGACTTTTAGATATTTTGTAAATATCTTTGTAAATAAGTGGTTGGCTCCTTTTTGCCTTCTCTCTCCCTCATCTTCTATAAATATGAGAATACTTGTCAGTATTCAAGGTGGAACATTTTTCGTATAGAAATAGAAGTGAGGAGAGAAAGACTTTGAGCTTTCTTGAATAGTAAAAAAGAACAAGAATACAATTATTCGACTTTGTGCTCAATAGTCAGTGTTATACATTAGATCTTTCTTACGTTAGATCCGTATGTGTTTAATCTGCTGATTCATATCTACTTTTCCGTCATTTGTTTATCAAGATTGCTTTGTTTATTTATGCAAGTAGGTTTGGCTCTGCATTACTACCAAACTAAAAACATAAATCTTCCGACCTTCTCGCTTTGGAATTCATTTCTTTTCTCCTTCGGATCTGTTCTTTCTCTTCCCTTCTTCATTCCTTTCTTTTCGCACTGAATACTTTACCGGGATGAGATCCCAACCCCGAAGGCAGACTCAGTGAGACTTGCATAGGTTCCTCGCTAGTAGAAATAGCAATAAACCGCCATTTGCTTGCCTCAAAGAGGGGCTAAGCCCTGCAACACTGTTGGCTCGTCTATCCATAGATCTGTCCGCGCGACAGATTTTCGGACCAACAGTTTTTGGCGACTCCGCTGGGGATCGGATAGATCTGTCAGATCTATGGTGGTGGTATAATATAAAATCAGAAAAATATAAGAAAATCACTGCCTGTTTGCAAATCTGCACTTTTTGTTGAAAATCCAAAAAATTTGCAAAAGTGCCTAAAACTGAAAATTTTCTTCTGAGATCCGTAGATCGGGCATAGTTACAGATCTTTAGTTCGCTGAGTTTTTATCAAAGTTAACATTTTTCCGTAGATCTGAGTTTTTGACTGTTTTCTAAAAAGTTCAAAAACCCTCTGAAAAATTAAAAATCAGATCTGAAAATCAGCCTGCTATTCTTCCCTGCCATCTTATCCTCGCTATTATTTGTCATTAACCACAATCGGTTTTTCGAAGAGGATAATATTTAAATATCCAGAAAAGTGCATGCTGCTGGTTTTTGTCAGAAAAACCAGAAAATCAGCAAGTACACCCAAAAATAAAGTTTAAATCTGCGCCATAATATCGCAGATCTGGAAGGTACGCTGGCAAGTGAACCTTTTACGCGCAGCAGGAGAGCCCGTGGAGAAGTTGATCCTACTTTCGATCTGCTTCAAAGGCACAATTTCAGCGTGACACCGGCACGTTTTTCAGCGCTAAGCTCGGCTAGCCGGTCGTCCAGGAGTGTCTCACCTCCACGAAGAAAAAATCTTTTGCAAGGAACATCTACATCCCTTTCAGAGTGCTCTGCTCACGCTCAGCTGAACCACCCTCCCACTGTGTGCTTTTTCCAGCCTTTCAAATGGCGGTACCATGGGGAAATGCTATGGGTCCTCTCGCATTACCACATCCAGCTTCACGCGCTCCCCTCACTAAACAAAGAATTTTCCCAAATTCGACGGGAGCGGAAATCAAAGCACGGATTCCCACATATCTCGCTTTCATTATGTCATGCAAGATTTTGACGTGACTCACGAAGATGTGTCGGTGCCGCCTTTTCTCGAAACTCTACAAGGGCCCGCACCAATGGTTTCAAAGATTTGCCACCGGATCTATCACCAACAAGGGGCACTCTTATGGAAGCTTTCAAGACAGATACAAGCCTTCGTAGAGATGCATTTGCATTGTTATCACGAATCACTCACCAAGAAGGAGGCAATGAGACCATGCGCGATTTTATCGCCCGGTTCAATGCATTAATCAACCGTGTCCCTACCGCCATGCTTCCAACACCGAGAATCGTAGTGTTTCTTCGTGAACGCCATGAGCTCAAAAGTTAGCTTGCTCCTTCAAGAGCGAGTAGCTACTCTACCTCTCGCTCAGCCGCCGCCATCCGGATAGAAGACAATTTGATAATATCTCGCGTAGCCGAGAAAGGAATCATCAAAGTCCAAATCTTCGATCCTCGCCTACTACTTGTCTCGATCCAAAGATTCCAAAAGATGGCGAATGATCTCGCTCGCATTGAAAAGCAATGGCCCAGCTCCTAGTTCCTCATACCGAGACGCTCACGAAGGAGTTTTGTTCCCAACAATGTTTCACAAAGACCGCGTTTACCCGCAATCGCTCCACGGCCAAGGCGCTGCTTCCTCCTGGCCAATGCTTTGGCCGAAATTGAAGAGGAAGAGCAAGATTATGAAGAATCTTCGCCTCAAGACGAAGATGATCAAGATGTCGGTGAGCCGACCGCGACTCCACTATTGATACATGGAATTTGATGAGGATGAATCGATGAAGAAGAGAGTACTCAAGGCTATGCAAGCGACAATCATATGTGTTTTCACCCGCCGCAAGGAAAAGAAGCGTGTTGCTGCCCATGTGCGTATGAGAAGGTCGTGTCAAACGTGCCTCCAACTATCATTAAAAGAGGTAATCCCTTCCTACTCAACTTCCCGCTAAGTCTTTTCAAAGAAGTCTTTCCGCCCATCTCTCCTCCGAATCAGCCCCCTCATGTTCCTATCAAGATCAAGCAACCCTGCTCCACCATCGCGAAGTGAAGGACTCATTCCTCACCAACGCAACCCTCGCCGCATTCGATATAATAGATCATGCAAAAAGACCAAGATCCAAATGTCCAAGCCGAGTACCTTCACCAAATCCCGAACAAACTTGTAAGATTAACTAAATATATTCGAGTCAAGTCACATGCCTAAACAGTTTCCCAAAAGGAATCCTTTCCACTTCCCCCGAATCCCACATAAATGTTGCTTCAACATCTCGCATCGTGCAAGATAGAACCTTTCTATCTCTCTCCTAATCAACGGCCATAAGTTGAGCAATCCGTATAATTGATTCCGAGCTTCGACAACGCTTATGCCGCAAAAGTCGCCCATGCTTTGGGCCTTACTTTACCAAGCCTTTCGGCAGTGTTATTCATCGAGACCAAGCAAGTGCCATTGATTGGCCAAATCAAAGACGCGCAATTTGCGTTCGCAGCATTCCCTGAAAAGAGGGTAAAGATGACCGTTCTCGTCGCTGACATTCCAGCAGCCTATGGAATTTTGGCTGGAAGGAGCTTTGCAATGGGTCATGGAGAAATTCACATGGACTGGTCTAAAGCTAGAATTCCACAAAAGGCGTAATGCAAACTTTAGAGCCGGAATCCCAAAAGAAGTACTTGGTCACTAGCTCTGAAGATCCCAAAGCTCAAATCCTTTTTGAATCATCAGGGTTGGGAAACTACTTCTTATCTACCGAGACAGGTACAAAGGGCGTTTTTGTTCAAGAAAAGGACCTTAATGAGATCTGACCTTGCAATTTGATGGCAATAAGCGCGACTAGTGGATGTGGCGCTGAGTTGTGCCGATATCTCCCAAGAGGAGGTGATTCCTCTCTTTTCAAATTGCAGTTTTTCAACACTAACAATACCGCTGAGTATGAGTCTCTCTTGCTCTATGCAAGCCGCAAAGGAAAGAGGAATTAAAAATTTGAAAGTCCAAGGTGATGCTGAGCTAGTCAGTAAATCAGGTCAAGGATTTACCAAGTGAAAATGAAAGGCTCAGTGCACTACCGCAACGCAAAGATGGGACAAAGATCGAAGAATTTGATGCTTTTTCAATAGGAGCAATTCCAAGAGCTCAAAATGACATGGCTGATTCGCATCGCTTCAAAGATCTCTCATGCTCCCACACCTGTGTTTGAAAACGAACAAGTACACCATCGAGGTAGTTTTCCACCAAGCGCTGCATAACTCTCAAGATTGGCAGTATTCAACGATGATAATCACCTCATTGCCTTTCTAGAAAAATCAGAAAATTTTGATGAGTTGATTTTGAAGGATCCACTTCTACATGCCGTGAATCAATCAACAAATAAAACCATGAATCGAGGAGAAAGACGGATATGTCACCAAAGGAAATAAAATTCAAGGGCTCTGGTTTCTCTGGAGCGCTTGTTTGACAGGCACGACCGTTTTATGAAAAAGAAGAAGCAAGATGTTCCTGACTCGTCCCCAGAAACAGAACCAGTCAATATAGGTTCTGAGGCACATCCGCAATTTGTAAACATCGGGAAATGTTGCACACCTGAAGAGAAGCGGAAATTTGTCAAGTTGCTGAAGAAATATATAGATGTGTTGGCATGGTCCTATGCCGATCTAAAGTCCTTCAAGCCAAAGGACGTTCAGCATGACATACCGCTGAAAGAAGATGTCAAAGCCTTTCGCCAGAAGCAAAGGCACTATAATCCCAAGATTTCGGGCACCATTCAGGCCGAAATTCAGAAGATGCTAGACGCAAGAATCATCTTCCCTATTCATCACAGCACTTGGGTGGCGAACATTGTGCCAGTGCGCAAGAAAAACGGTGAGATACGCATATGCGTAGACTTCCGAAACTTGAATCAAGCTTCACTGAAAGATAACTACCCTCTTCCGATAATGGATCAAGTTCTCGCAGCAAGAATCGGATCGTAATGCCGCCTATGCTTGATGGTTTTTCAAAGTGCTACAATCGATTGAAGTCTCGCCAAGATCAATTCAAAACAACATTCACTACTCCCTCGGGGTACATTTGCCTATAGCAGAATGCCTTTGGCCTCGACTAATGCAGCGCTACTTTTCAACGGCCATGGACTTCGTGATTTAAAGGTATGATGGGAAAAGTCATCAGAGTTTATCTAGATGACTTAACCGTGTTCTCTAAACAACGAGGTGATCATTGTGATCACTGGAGCAAGTATCGCCAAAGCCGAGAACATGGAGTTTCCTAAATCCCAAAAAGTCCGTTTTTGGAGTTACTAAGGAAGTCGCTAGGGCACGTGGTTAGCAAGGAAGGGACGAAGATAGATATTGAAAGGGTTAAGGCTATTCGAGCCTTACTCGCCTACAAGCAAGACTCGGTGTTCATTCTTTCTTCTAAAGGTGAACTTTCTTAGGCTTGTTTCCGACTTTGCCGAGAAGACTCGCCACATACTAAACATGATGAAAGGATCACCAACTTTCGATGGAGTGAAGAAGGGAAAAGGTCATTCAAGAAATAAAACTTCTTGCTGCCATGCGCCCCCCGGTATGTCCCGACTTCTCCAAGGACTTCATCATGTATAGCTACGCATCGTAACATACTGTGTCTCGCAATCTTAATGCAAAAGAATTCAAGACATCAATCCCCGATTGCATTCATGAGTTCTCCCCTCAAGCCTCACGAGTCAAGATGACTCAATTGAAAAGCATGCCTTTGCATTGTCAAAGCAAAGAAGAATTTCAGGTACTACATTCTAAACTCGCATACGGTGGTGCTCGTTCCCGACACCGCAGTTGAAATCAATTCTAACTCAAAGCAGAGTTAGGAAGCTTGAGAGGGAATTGATCGCAAAGGTCCAGGAATATGACCTGATATTAAACCTACTAAGCCGGTGAGAGGCAAAGGCCTCGTGTCACCTAATGGCTGAAAATGAAAAAATTTAGAAAATCCTAAAGGAAAAGAGGACTGCATCGACAAAGAGCAAAGCCCTCTAGAGGGGCCTCGATTCTCTACCTCTGTTCTGCTTTGTCAGAACTTGCAACTAGTGACGAGTGGTACTCCGACATTGCTTTCTTCCTTACCTACGGCGAATGCCCAATGCACCTAATCGCAAAGGAGAAGCGCACTATAAAGCTCGTGAGCAGCTAAATATGTCATCTGGGATGACGGTTTATATAAGCGCGGATAGACGGTGATCTTCCTCGCGATGTGTCGACAAGCCCCAAAGCAAGTAAAACCGCTGAAAGTTTTCACAATTCAGCCTGTGAGGCCATTTTTCTTCTTCCGTGACAAAGACACAAGATCATTCGAGCTGTACTATCGGCCGACGCTCTTTCAAGATGCGCTACCTGGGTGGCAAAGTGTGAACCCTCGCACAAGAATTTGTCGGCAAGCCCAAGTTGGCTGCCCTTCCCTAAGACCGGCCATCATCATCAATGAACCATTCGTGCAATGGGGAATTGATTTTATCGGCGCACTCAATCCTCAATCGAGTGCCGACATAGCTATGTCCTTACAAAGAACGGATTACTTCACCAAGTGGGTGGAAGCCATACCACAAGCATGCCACTTCGAGGTGGTTTGCAGCTTTATCAAAGAAAATATCATTGTCAAAGTTCATGCCCAAACAAAATCGCTGGCTTGATAATGCTTCTAACTTCTCCTCCCGAGAAGTTATTAGTTTTTGCTATAAATATGGAATAACTTTAGCACATGCCTCGATTATTACCCTCAGTGGAAATGGTCAAAGCGAATCCAAAGAATAAGAACTTGGTGACCATCATACGGAAATTAGTAGATGAGAATCAAATGGATGTGGCACAAGTCTTTGACGACGCTTGTGGCGGACCGCATTACTCCCAAGAGATCTCTCGCATGTCACCTTTTCAAGTGTTATATGGCACCGATGCCGAACTTCCCATTTCTACCGAACTTCCCGCTCTACGCTACGCTGGCACAAGTGATCAAGATAAAACTTTCCGAGTTCTCTAGAAAAGAGAATTATGTATCCGCGTAACTTGAAGAAAAGAGAGTAAGAGTGGTCGACAGATCACCGAACATCGAATCAAGTAAAGAGGCTTTTGACAAGAAGGCCAAGCAGAGAAATTTTCAAGTGGGAGATCTCGCCTCTTATGGGACAAGCAAGAGAGCCAAAGGGCATGCACGGAAAATTTGATTCCCTATGGAGAGGGCCCTTCAAAATCAAGCAACTCAATGGAGAGAATAGTTTCTATCTCTCGTATCCGGATGGAGCTGAACTCCCGCTTCCCTATAACGGCAACATCTCAAGATCTTCGTGAAGTAGAGCTTGCTCTTCTTTTTGTACGCTTTGCTTTTGTTGTGTGTTTGCTTTGCCGTGTGTTTGCTTTCGGTTTGTCGTGTGTTTCTTTCTGCTCTCCTCCGGTCCCCTTGTTTTTGACTCGTTACCCAATGGATAGGCACATGTGATCTGGGATTCTCTACCCCCGAGTTCGCTCAGAGTAGTCCCTGTAGGAGCTAGCCAAACATATCCCGTAAATCGACAAGGGCAATTTTACCGATAACCATACCGAAAATTTTGTTTCGATCCTCGTTAGGATCCCCGCTCAAACGTCAGAAAATCCCTTCCCGAAATCTAGTTTTCGACTTAGTCTTTTTGAGCCTTTTTTTTGGTCGGGCGCATGGATTTTCCTCAGAACACCAAGTTTTGTGCGCCCTTAAAAGCCTTTCGCGCATGGTTTTCCATGTTAACACGTCTTTCTGGCGCCAAAGGATGTTGAATCACTTTTTGGTGCGCCAAAGGGCGCACATAATCTATCTGCAACACCAAGTTTTGGTGCGCCAAAGGGCGCACGAATTTCGTGTCGACAATGCATACGGTGCGCCAAAGGCGCACTCATTCTTCTCGTTGTCAAAAACTTCCATGCGCCAAAGGGCGACACTTTCACCTGCCGACAAGAGCTTTCATGCGCCATTTCAAAAGTGGTCATTAATGACAAGTTTTTCTATAAATATCCGTGCGCGCCCATGTCATTTTCATTCTTTTGTCAAGCACGTGATTGCTCTGACTTGTCACCTCCTCACATTATCTCACCCCGTGGACCCGCTTCTTCGATTTTGACATATATTTAAGGTAAGAGGTTCATCCTCTTTTCATTGCATGCTTTCATGTTTTGGTCTGTGTTCTGCTGGTGTGTTTTGGTCTCGTGTTTGGTCTCGCTGGTCTCGTGTTTAAAAGAGATATGTTTAAGTCTTTCCCCGTGCTTTTCCATCGCTTTTTTTTTTTCTCTTCTTCTCTCCCTCCCTCTTTCCAGATCTCGCTGAAGGGAGTTGTTTTGAAAGTAGCTTGGTCTCTTAGAAACTTTTCATAGAAACCTTACTTGTCCAGCGCTTTTTCGAGGTAGGAGAAAGAAAAGAATGAAATGATTTGAGTAGTTAGCTTATCTCAAATGGCGATCGCGCGCTTGAATAATAAAGACACTGCGCCTCGACGCACCTACCCGCCATGCAACATGCTCAAGACTCGCGCCAAGGGCGCACTCGCCATCCCGTCAGAAGCCAGACCTCGCGCCTCGAAGCGCGCCCCTTTTACATGCTGCAAGTTTAAATCTCGCGCCTCCTCGAAACCTTTGGCGCGCCCTTTATCCATGCTGCATAATGTTTCCATGCGCCAAAGGGCGCACCCAGCTTTCATGCAACACAAGCCTTCTGCGCGCAAGTATAAAGCTATCAAGGCGCGGGCGCATCCTCCATTGCAGTAACATTATGTTGTGTAAACCCTCCATGCGCCGCGCCATATTCCTTTGGCGCATCATTTGTCCATGTTACACAATCTTCCCATGCGCCAAAGGGCGCACCGAACCCCAATGTAACACGCATTTCCTGTGCGCCCTGCTATAAAATGCAACCTGTTTCATCCATGCGCCATGCGCCTTTGGCGCCAGTATAACCTCTGCAACATTCCTTTTCTGTGCGCTTATCTATTTGGCCTCGCCAGCTGCATTTTTCCCGCGCCCGAGCCTTTAAATCTCTAACTCCTTCTCGCTAGCTTTCCAATGGAAGATCAAATGACTAATTCAACCTTTTTGATTGGGTCTCTTCTTCTTCTTCATGAGATCAGCAATCGAGTTCGAGAGAACACATGTCTACGCTAAGCAAGAAACCCACCAAACCAAGAGGAAAAGCTAAGTCGATGATAAGAAGAGATGAAATACAAATATCGAGGGTCGATGCCCGAATCACAGCCGAGTGCAAGATGGACGTCGAGACTCGAATTGGGTCACATTGACATGGATGAATTCTCGGGTTAGAACTCGTAAGGTCACAAGGAGTCCATGGATGGACAAGTTAATAGGCAAAGGCTCCCGCACTTCACCGAGGAATCCCCGCAACATGCCAACAATGAATTCATGATGGTGATTGCCCAATGTTACAACAAAGACACAAGATGTGTCGAGAATAAGCAAGGGCGAGGTAGTCATAAACCTCACCGCCTGTCATTTTGAAATAATGCTCTGCATCCTCATCACTCGAACTACGTGGTCATAGCCAACGAGAATGCATCAAGGCCTCGGGAAGACAACGAAAACCAAAGGCATGCAGCTGATGAATGAGGTCTACCTAAAGAACAAGAAGGCGGTGACCCGGTGGCCTCAACTATCCACCGAAGTGATTTCTCGTAGGAACTCAAAGATTTCTATCACCTTCCCGAGCAGAGTCTTCGGCTTTCGATGCCCACTATTTCCATAAGTGGATGCCATGCGGTACCTAGAGACAATGAATAAGAATTTGCCCGATCAACTACAAAGTGAAATAATCAGCAGACTATCTCTCGAGCAAATACACAATAGCTTCACCACAACAGAGTGTTCCATATGAACTCCTATGTAGTCTATGCCGCAAAGGCACACAAGGGATTATCCAGTGGCTGAACCGGTGGAGTATGGCCTCGTGCCAAGATATTTGATTACTATCCGTAGCCGAGGCTGAGAATAGCATCCAACATTTCGCAAAAGTTAACGATGCATTCTTCTATCATGTCATCTCGCCTACCGAGGCCAAACATGACTCATAAATGACAACCAAGAACATAGTAGCAAACACAGAGAAATGGGGGCCCTGCTCACCCAATTTCCCACGTTCACCTATCTAAGGGCTGCCAACTTTTGGGAGAGCCAACCAGCTACCGAGGTATGTCTGACCAAGGCTGATTCTATTAGAACTATCAAGACAAATTGGTCACGTACTCATGAAAAGTGCCTCAAAAGAAAGAAGGGCGGAACTCCTTTCCCCTCACAAAGGGCCGGTACACATGCTCCTCCTACCATAAGGCGAAGGAAATGTTCGCAGAGTGAGCTACTCAATTTGAAGCATGACTTCCCACCTGCCCTACCTTCGACCCAAGAAGTCGCTCGCCAAAAGCGAAGCTCGATCCGATCCATGTCCCTCAAATTGAGGATATTTACATCGACGCTCTCCATGAGGTGGAACTCAAGAAAGGATCATTCGCGCTAGCATCGAGGAAATCATCCAATACGGAGTGGCCATTGTCCCCTCGAAGGCTTCCAGACTACTAAGATGAAGTAGATAAGGTGTATAATGACACGATGGGGACAATTGGCCCTTCCCGACCATCGACAGAATATGTCTCCTCAAACAATCGAGGAGAGGGTCAAGGAGACTATGCGAGAACAGAGCATTGGGTGCCGCATTTAACGGACTAATCTACCTCCTGGGTAGATTTCACAACTTCCCTTTGGGTAACGCACCTCCAAGGTCAAAGAAGCAAATGAAAGGCAAAGGTGCAGTAAGGTGAGCCTAAGACCATTCTGTGAGGAAGCCCCCGAAAGTCCTCTTCCTTCGAGCCCGAACAAGTAATAACTCCGATTCGCTGTAAAAGAATCGACAGAGGATAGTCCTATACGCCCATCCACCTGTGATGTCAAGGCTGCGCTACAACTTTAGAGGTCCCTTCTATCCCTTCTTCTTCTCTTCCTTCCTCCTCGAGTGACTCAAACGACCACCCCTTTGGTCGTGTCCTCTCGCCCTTCTTCTACCCTTTCCCCGCTTCTTCATCTATCTTCTCCTCCTCGCTGATTTGTCTTCCTCTATTTCTTCCTCATCTCCGAGCTCCCTTCCCTTCCTATGTCTTCTCGCAGCTGCGGTTCCCTTCCTCCCGTGGACATTTCTTCGGCTATTCTTTCCATGCGCCGCCGCGTGTCTCCACGCTTTTCCCCTCTTCTACCGTTGCCGCTCTCCCCTCTGCCTCTCGGTCCTTCTTCTATAGGACCAGCTGATCTCTCAAAGAACATTGAGCCAACAAAAGAGGAAAGTTCCCATCGCTCCGATGGACTTTTCTGGCCATTCCGCTAAAGGAGCAAAGAAGCACAAGCCGGTTACACGCTTCTCAAAGAGCGCCGCGGTGAGAGAGTCATGGAAATAGCGCACTCCCACCCTCTCTCAAAGAGAAAGAAGATCTGTCTCCGACAGATTTCACCGTGACTCAAGTCACAATGGGGACATCCTCGTAAAGTCTCAGGGGAAGCTCTTTCCGCAGCTGATGCACTCGCAAAAGCTTCAGAAATGAAAGAGGAGAAAAGGCCGCCAAGGAGCAGAATAAGTACTGCCTAAGCCTTACAAGAAGATGGGAAGTGCACCCCCACAATCGCCGCCGAAACTCCCGAGCTGCTCACCAGAGAAGATCAATGAGTATTCAAAGATCGGCGAAAGGTGGTATGGTCAAGCTTTCTCGCTTGGAGGAACCAGATCCTCAAGGATAGTGAAAAAGTAATCGCCGAGTATATCAGCTTATACTTAAACATCGAGAAGGCGAATAAGGAACTCCAAGCATTAGCAGTCCGATATCGAAGAGTTAGAACATGCTAGACTCCAAAGACGAGACCTTCCAACAAATGTTCGACTGCTCACCAAGATCCGGTCAAGTTCGAGTCTTCGGTCATCCAAGGGCCCTCAACAAAACTATGTCCACTGACTATCGATAGATCAGCCGGAATTTGTTTTAGAAAAGATAGACAAGGTAAAGGAAGAGGCCCTGATGCGATGCATCAAATGGAGAAAATTGTCCTCGCCATGACTCTGTGGTTGCTCACTCCTTCCCTTACCTTAAGATCACCGATGACACTATCCGGATTTTCAAGGAGATAGCCTCTCAAGGACAGGCTGCAGGTCACGCTCGACACCGAATCTATCAACAACCTACCGCCTCAGTAGGGACTTCATCGGGTTCCTTATCGAGGCGGAGAAAGATTATTCCAAACTCCCTAAAGCTCATGACGAGCGAGACTTGCGAAGCAATCAAAGCTGAACGGCACAAGGATCCATCACAGATCAATTTGGGCCAATGATCAGCAAGTTTTTGAATACCGCGCCAGTTCCACATATCATCACCGAGCAAGATCGTAAATGTGCAACCCCTTTTCGCCGCAGGATGATGATGATGAGTAGCTTCTTCTTCTTCTTCTTCTTCTTCTTCTCTCTATTCTCCGACTTTCTTTTCAAATGTCTAAAATGTGTTAAGCACAAATAATGACATCATCCATGTTGCATCATGGGATGATGTCATCCACTGTTGTCAAAGTCAACATGACTTTTAGATATTTTGTAAATATCTTTGTAAATAAGTGGTTGGCTCCTTTTTGCCTTCTCTCTCTCCTCATCTTCTATAAATATGAGAATACTTGTCAGTATTCAAGGTGAACATTTTTCGATAGAAATAGAAGTGAGGAGAGAAAGACTTTGAGCTTTCAGTAATGTAAAAGAACAAGTAATACAATTATTCGACTTTGTGCTCAATAGTCATGTGTTATACATTAGATCTTTCTTACGTTAGATCTCGTATGTGTTTAATCTGGATGGATTCATATCTACTTTTCCGTCATTTGTTTATCAAGATTGCTTTGTTTATTTATGCAAGTAGGTTTGGCTCATATTACCAAACTAAAAACATAAATCTGAATTCATACTTCTCGCCTCTTTCTCCCTCCTTCATTCTTTCTCTCGGAGACTTGCATAGGTTCTCTAGTAGAAATAGCAATAAAACTTTGCTCTCAAAGAGGGGCTAAGCTTCATGCAACATCGTTGGCTCGCCTATCCATAGATCTGGCCTCGCGCGGCTTCAAGGAGTTGAACACTCATGGTATGGTAGATGGTCTTCCTAGATTTTCTTTTCTTGAGGGAGTTTGTCAAGGTTGTGCATTAGGAAACAACACCAAGATCCTTTTCCTAAGAATTTGTCTAAAAGAGCTTCTTCACCACTTGAGCTTGTGCATAGTGACTTGAAGGTTTTCCTACCCCATCTTTCAATGGAGCTAAGTATGCACTTACGTTTATTGATAATTTCTTGAGGCATACTTGGGTTTATTTTATCAAGTATAAAAGTGATGTTTTTTCACACTTCAAAGTCTTCAAGGCTTTGGTTGAGAAACAATCTTCTAGTAGCATAAAGAACCTTTGTACTAATAATGGGGGGAGTACTTAAGTAATGAGTTTTCTGAATTTTTGGAAACTCAAGTCATTATTCACTAGCATTATGTTCCTCATACTCCACAACAGAATGGCTTGCAAAAGGAAGAATAGAAATTTGAAGTAAATGGCTAATCAGTATGATGCATTTTAGAGATTTACCTCCTATCTATTGGGCAAAAGCGCTTAATTGTGCTAACTACATTCTAATCACACAACACACGTGATCACTTGAGAATTTGACTCCAGAGGAAGCTTGGTCCAACACTAAGCCAGATGTCTCATTTTTTTGATTCTTTGGGAGCCATGTTTGGTCCTTTGTGCCAAAGAAGAAAAGGAAAGCTTTGGATAAGAAGATTAAACCATTGATATTTGTAGGGTATTGTGAGGACATGAGAGCTTATTGACTTTTAGATTCTGATACTCATGACGTTCTTTTTCGAACACATGTTCAGTTTGATGAGTGCTTCACTCCTCATGATTCTTCATCTTCTTCCATGCCTCCTTCTTCTTCATATCATCTTGAGGATCCTTTCTTTGAGGAGGTTGATGAGGAGGTTATAGATGTTGTTGAGGATCCTATTCCCACTAATGTTGTCACTATGCCTAAGTGGGATCGTACTACAGTTTCTGAGGCAACACCTTTCATATAGATCTTCCACCCACTAGGAATCATCACGCACATTCTATAGGTTCTAGACTTTTGTGTCAGGCATTTTTATGGATCCACAATCTTTTTCAAAGGCTCATGGGATACATGAGTGGGATGATGCGATGGTAGCTGAGTATTATTCTTTGATGAAGAATCATACTTAGGATTTGGTATCTCTTCCTAAAGGAAGAAATATGGTTAGGTGTAAGTGGGTATATTGAACCAAATACACAACTAATGGGTCCATTGACAAGTATAAGGCTCATCTTATTGCAAAGGGTTTTTCACAAGTTGAAGGTATTGATTACTCTGAGACTTTTTCACCCGTTGCCAAGATGGATTTTTACACCTTGTACTTTCTCTTACTGCATCACAAGGGTGGCCTATATACCGATGGACGTGAAGAGTGCCTTCTTACATGGAGATCTACAAGAGGAAATATACATGGAGTAATCGGCTAGATTTGTTCAGGATTCTTCTCTTGTTTGTAGGCTCCGAAGGTCTCTCTACAGTCTCAAACAAGCCCCTCGGCTTGGTATGAGAAGATGGATTCTTTTCTTCTATCTACTAGTTTTGTTCATTGCCACTCCGATCATATAGTGTATCTCCAGCATGTTGGTGAGGATATTGTGATATTTGTCTTGTATGTTGATGATTTTTTACTTATCGCAGCTCTTCTTCACACATTCGAGTATTCAGGGCTCTTTCTACACAGTTTGACATGACAGATCTTGGGCTATTGCATTATTTTCTTGGTTTGCAGATTTCTCAGATAGATTTAGGGATTCATTTGAGTTAGCAAAAGTACACCCATGATCTTCTTCGACACTTTGATATGGCTGATTAAAAGCCAAGTCCATATCCTTTTCAGTTTGGAGTTACTCTTACTTCCACATGTACCACACCACTTTGTGATCCTACATTCTATAGGCAATTGGTTGGGAGTCTCATGTACTTGACCCATACTCTCCCTGATATTTCATTTGTAGTAGAGCTTGTATCTCGGTTTGCACATTCTCCTCATAGTAGTCACTGACAGGATGTTAAAAGGATTTTGCGCTATTTGCATGACACTTCCCACTTTGGCCTATACTACACTAGGGGTTCTACTCAATTGGTTGGGTATACAGATTCGATTGGGTAGGTTCTATTGATGACAAGCTGTTCCACTTCTAGCTATATTTTGTCTTGGTTCTTCTCCAATTGCTTGGCGTGCAAAAAGCAACATGCTATTACACTTTCATCTTCAGAGGCAAATTACAAGGCAGCAGTTATAATGAGGTAGCAAATTCTTTGGCTTCGACAATTATTGACAGAGTTTAGATTCCCACAGGATTCACTGACTGTACTTTGGTGTGACAACCAAAGTGCAATTCATATTTCTCACAACCCAGTTAAGTACCAGCGGACCAAGCATATTGAGATACACATCCACTTCATTCGTTAACACATTCAGGATGGAGTTCTTTGCTTGGAGTACCCTTCAATTCAACAAAGAAAGTCGAGACATCTTTACAAAGCCTTTTGCATCACCTCACTACATTGAGTTGCGTGAAATGCTTGGGGTTTCAGAAGTTTTCTTGGGGGTGTACGTGAGAACATCTTCCTTCTTCTTCTTCTTCTTTATATTTCCTTCTAGCAGGATTATTTCCTTCTTTTGGTTCGATATTTCTTCATGGATATATTGTACATGAGTATCTCATCAGGCCTAGTTGTCAGGACTCATACTGTGGACATGCCACTTCTATTTTGGCCCCTATCTTCACTTGAGGGAGGTGTTAGAGTAGGTATTTACCTTAGCTCATGTTCACCTAGGTACATTATTTACCTTTATTGTATTTATCCTCACCCACTTATGTGTGTGGATATTCCTTTTTATTTATTTAGATATTAGGATATATTATCTAGTTTTTACGTATAGTTCTTTCCTTGATCTATGGTATTGACTAGTTCTTTCCTAGATCTATGGTATTGACTAGATCCTTGATGTCTAGTTCTCTCATAAATCTATGGACTTGACTAGTTCTTTGATGACTAGTTCTTTCCATGATTTATGGCTTGATCTACGACCTTGACTGGTTCTTAGATTTTTATTCCTTGCCTATATAAGAAAGGCCCATTCTCATTGTATTTCATTGAGTTCCATAATAATATATGATATTGCTGCTCATTTGTTTGCAAAGGTTTTATGTAAAGTTATTCTGGTGAATTGCTTTCATCTTATTGATCATGGTGTTTGATTAGCATCTGTGTTCTTTCCTTAGTATGATCTAGTTTAGTGTTCCTTTTAACACCAATAGATGCATTTGAAGCAATAAACTCACTTTGCACAATCACATTTACTCAAGAACCATTACCTTGCTTAAGTAGCCAAATTTTCTCAAAAGTGCATAAAACATTGAACAATATCTAAAAATCACTTTAAACATGCTTAAATCCTTTATACAAACATGATCATGTAACCCATTTAGTTTCATATCATCATTTATTACCATTTTCCTTATAGACCTCAAACTAGCCTTGTAGCCCTCCAAACTCAATTTTTTTGAAAAAATTCACAAAATATACATCTTCATGCCTGACTAGTAAAATTTTTGGATACCCTTTAATTTCATTTAGGTGCATACCAAATTTCAAGGACTAACTCTTCACCATTTCACTTTTATCCTCAAAATACCATTTTGACTAGGTCTCTTTACTAACCCTTCTTAGCTCTCTAACCTTCATGTCTGGAAAAAATCATAAATAACCAAAAAAATATAATTGTATATCCTAGTACCCTTTATGGAGATTGTTCTTTGTGCCAATTTTTATCCTTCAACTCCTTATTCTCTTCACCCAACACCATCTTTCACTTTTCTAGGCTTGTTCAAATTAGGTCTCTCAAGAACTCAAAACTGAAACTTGATCATATCTTTCTCCCACATGTGAATTTAGTGATAAAATTTTACACACATATTATTAGGGGTATCAATACCCTGCAATACAAGTTTTGGAAGAACCCACTTGATAAAGCCAAAATAGTTGAGTTTTTAGAAATTTGTCCAAAACAGGGATAGTCATAGGGCAGCAAGCTAAATAAATTTATCACTCAAGTTTTAAAAACTTCCAGAGCCTCATTCCACTTGAAAATTTTATGTTTTTAAAATAATTAAATTTATCCTTTAATGAGTTTTGAGTGATTATGCCTTCATCAACTTGATTCACAAGATTTTGTGATTTCTTCCTTACACAAAACAGAGTTTATGACTGAGTTTTCTCTGTTTGACCTATCAAAACTTATTTATTTTGTATGAAACTTTATGAAACCTTTATTCATGCCTCAAACTACCTTTACAAAAAAATTATCCCTTTATATTTAATAAAATTTAATTTATGAATGTTTTTCCTTTCCAACACAACAAGGAAATACCACAAACAATTTGCTTACCTCCACTAGAATGAATGACTTTAGCTTTTCTTGATTAAATTCAATCTTCCTCTACCATAAAAGATGAAAAACCATTCTCTATACCTGGATAAACATTCAAACAAAATTCTCAAAGGGATTCATTCTTAATTTCTTAAACATTCAATCACAAGAACATAGTAACTATCCATCACAATTTACAAACTAAGAAGCCTTTATTTGATAAAACCATGAACTTTACAAAGGTTCATGAGCCATTTAGGCTCTATTCTTAGTTTTTCCTCCTCGTCACTCTCATTTCCTATCACCAACCTTTCATTAACCTATTTTCATTCAAATACATTTGTCTTTTATGAGAAGAGTAAGTAGTTAGGTTGAGAAACCAACTAACCTATCCATGCTTAGCCTAACCTAGTGAGTTATAGGGTCTAGCTAAGACATGAGTTATATGCACACACACTTTAAAACATTATTAAATTATTGTAAAGCCTATACTAACTCCTATATGACTAACATTCTAACTCTTAGTCCTAGATTACATTTATGACTAATTTGAATATTTGAATGTGGTTTTGGAGGGAAACATCCAAAATTCCACTTATTACATCATTAAGGGTCCAAGAGAACTAGAAATTGCCCATAAGCTCCCAAATGGACCCCACATCACCTAGCTAGCTATGAAATACCAAATTTTTCTATTTACATTGATGTTCATGCATCAAAGGACAACTCTATTTCTTTTTTATCTTCATTATTTTCAGCAATGTCAACTTGAAAGGTGTTGGGAGGTTCACAAAGAATAAATAATTCAAAGTGTGGAGGATCTTTAGGAATATTTTTGGCATAATTTTCTATTTATCACTAGCTAGAGTGTCTCAAGCTTATTGAAATTCCTCTGCCAGAGCCTCAACAAAGTATAAAATCTAAATATTGAGGTGAGGATCTTAAATCCCTTCTACCATTCTCAAAACTCTTTACACATACTCCTTCAAGGAAATCATATCAGCATCTCCATAAGAGAGAAAAACATCATTGGGAAGGAAAAAACAAAGGAAATTTTCCAAGCTCTTAAACAATCCATGTAACATCTAAAACATCACTTTGATAGATATGTCTTATAAAAACATTTCATCATTATTTACCTCATCCAAGGATTCATCTTCAAGTTGTTTTGATTTCTCATATGTTTGTAGGATTTTATATCTTTTTGCACTTCTCTCATCAAATGCTTGGACTTCTAATCATCAGTGATTTTAATATTCATCTTTCTTCCTTTAGTAACACTCTTTATGAATTTCAACCATGAGGATTATATGATAAGATCATTAGATGCGTGAGTTTTTTCTAGTCTGTTATCCTTGTCTATAGTTTTCTATTCTTTTTGTGACTTATAGGGGTGTATCAAAAACCTTATTCATTTTCCATGGATCATCAACACTCTCATGATGTGACCCATTTTCTTCACTAAAACAAGGGTCATTATGATGATGCTAAAAAAGAAAATACCTCTTTCTTCTACTTGTTCAAACTCACAGAGTTTGAGCCAAAATGGGAGACATCTTTTTGTGTTTATTTACATATATCCGTAGAACTTATTTAAAAATTGTACTTATTTAGGATCATCTGGAACTTGAATAACTCAAGAGGTAATATCATTTCCTTCTCTTCATCACCGTCACGATCACTTGTTGAGAAGGGGTTCCAACATGGAGATTTCATCATCCGGTAGTATTCTTATTTTTAGGTACTAACTTCATGTAACGTTGTCATCCTTCGTTCAAGGGTAGGTTCCTTGATGTGGGAAAATGAATGTGAAAAAATAGTTTGATCCCTATTAGAATCACCAAAAATTGTTGGCAAAATTTTATGTCGATTTAAATATTTTTATGAATGGCCCAATAGAGGCGATAGGAAATCTATAATAGTTAGGAAAATTATTTATTGACAAGGTGAATTTCCTTTTCTTTTAAGAGGGGTAGTTCCCTTCTATCTTTGGGGATATTTGGGTCTATAGTGATTTTAACCCAAAAGAACAAAGGAGACAAAAAGGGAGAGATGAGAAAGAAGAGAAAAGAGGTAAAAGGAGAAAACCCATAGCCGAATAAGAACAAAAAAATCTACTTGCATAATTCTAGGAAAATATAAACTAAAAACATCTCTCTTTTATAGGGAACATAAAACTTAATGGAAGCTACACTAAAAATAGGAATCAATCAAAAGCACAAAGTCTTCGGGTTAATAGATTTCATAGATATGGTAGAAAGTCCAAAAATAGGGATATGAAGCACGAAGTCTACATATTAATACATCCCACACAATGAATTAACATTAAAAATATATCTCTAATCATGAATAGTAAACAAAGTTCATAATCAAAATATGATAAACACAATAACATGCTTCTATTTCATAGTGAACATTTTATATTTCATGAAATTAAGAAAAAACATATACACACAAAGTTACATAAGTTTATTCCAAATTCGGAGAAAAGAGAGGAAATCGTCAACCCCTACCAATGAAAATTCCTTCCCTATTTATACTTTCAACCTGTAACCACCTCGTAACTACCTTCATGGTAATAATATGAATTTTACCTTTTTCACTTTCACTTAAGTTACAACTTAAAGTGACATGATTGTGTCACTTAAGTTTTACAAAAATAAATTTTTCCCAACAAATAAATAGAAATCACTTAAGTGATGAAAACACTTTTTCCAACGAAGAAATATAAATCACGTAAGTGATGAAAAGAAATTTTCCTATATATATATATTCAATTAAGTGAAGAGAAGAAAAATAAATGATGATTTATTGCCATAAATGTTTCTTTACATGATTCAATCGAGAACTTCACCTTCAACACTTGCCAACTTAAATTCCAAAACAGCATTGAATATATCCTTCTCCTCTGATATGAGAGTGTTTCCCAAAAAAAAATCCACTTGATGCAATCCTTTATGGTGGAGTCTTCCTCGGATAGGATTTTTTTTTCACTAGTCATCCTTACCTTGAAATTGTTGAATTTCATATGATATAATTTTCCATAACCAATGGTAAAATCATCATGAATTCATTTCAAAATTAAGGTTCCATGATGAAGAGGAGATGAACACATTTTGGGAAAGATTCAATGAGAAAAACTCAAACTATGAGAAAAACAAGATCTTTAAGAAAAGGAAAAATAGCACTTGATAAACGGTGCCTAAGAAACATGTATGCAACTTTTGATGATAAGAAACCTTCACAAAATTAATCCTTGCTTCAAGATATTTCCAACGCTTCAAACATAACTCAAATTGGATCCTAGATGCAAACATTATGGTCAAAACAATATTGGTTCTCAAGTCTCACCTCAAGTGCACTTTTAGGAACCACTTAAGTGAGCATCACATCCTGTAAAATTAGAACCTTGGAAAAAGCACATAGAAAGCATCACTTAAGAACTTTTCACTTAAAAGTGCATATGTGAGTGCATTTGGGAACTTAAGTCAAAAAGTGAATCCTCAACATCAAATTAGAACCTTATAAGTTCAAAAAGAACATGGGAGAAACTTTTTAAGTATCGTTTCCCTCCAAAAGTGCATTTTTGATGGTCTTTGATTACCTTTAAGTGGGAAAATTTGATATAAAATAGTTTCTAAGAACCATTTAGTGCAAAAGTGCATGGGGGAGTGATTCCAATAACTAGAAGGTGCAAAAAGTGTAACTTATATAAAAAGTGCACTTAGATGTGCTTATGAGAACCATGCAAAGTTAATTAGTGCATTTTGAAGTGAAAATAGAACAAATAGGTGCAAAATCACACTTGGGACATGTTTCAAGAACTTCACTTAAGTGAAAAGTACATATGAAGGTGCATTTGGGAACCAAGGTGCAAAAAGTACAAAGTCAATGCAAAAATAGAACCAAAATTTTCCACATTGCATCTTGGGAGGGTTTCAAGAACAAAAGTGGTACATTAGCAGTCTTATGAGTGATTAGGAACTAGTTTTGATGTAAAGGTGGTCCCCAAAATTACCTAAGCATTCTTATAATGATAAAAAATATTGTATCAATTCACCATGATAGTAATGGCTTGAAATATTAAATTGACAAGGAAAGGACAAGTTTGCAAGGCACAAACCAAGGTGAGAAAGTTGAAAAATGCATAAAATGAAGTCCAACACAAAGATAATGTGAGAATGCAATACTTTTCCATGGTGGGAATCATGCAAATGGAAAGCATGTCGAGAAAGTTTTGGAAAATGAGCATAAAAGTTTTAAATGATAATTGTTGGCTTTTATTGCAGACATGACTTAGATTGAGTGAATCAAAATAAGGCACAACTCACACTCTAAAATCTTGAGGTGTTTCATGACCGCCTTATTTAGGCTCAACGCAACAACACAAGGGACTAGTTACTCAAGTTACATTTATTAAACATACATAGACACAAACACAAGCAAACAAAAAGGGAAACAAGCCAAAAAGGAGAAACTTAAACTATGTACAAGGAGAAGGATGTGAACATACAAGTGTATAAAAACCTAACAACATGTTGAAATAAATAGATACCCTTATTGTTCAAAGGACCCAATGCATGAAACTCCTGCAAAATAGAGATGTTTAATTGATCATACCAAATATTCATGATAACTCCACATGGCCTAAGAAGAATAATAGAAACCAAGATTCCATTCTCAAAATGATGATGCATAGAGAATTCAGCTAGATCCAATGACCATTATGACACTTGCTCAATAAAATTACTCCTACAACAAGAAAGTATTGAAATGGACTTCTCACTTTACTTTTTATCACACCAGCACTAAATAGCACAGGACATCCATCACCATCCGGTGATGTCTAAAAATTGGTTGCTCTTGAAAATTCATTTCATTAGAATACATGATCATCACTCCATCCTCATTACGTACTTGATATTTGAACCAAGAATTGTTTGTTTCCTTTATAGATGAGTCGTGGATGAAATGTTCAACAAAAACACATTCATCACCAATGAATCATGTCATTTCATCATTGAAGAGCACACACATTTCATCGTAAGGACCCTCACTCACATTCTTGTGGTTATTCAACTTACTTGTGATGACTATGAGAAGTCATTCCTTTATTTATGTAAGACCAAACCTTCCACTTTCAACATCCTCCAAATTGTGCTTCTCAAATAGGGTGCACTCAAATAAAGTGACCTCGAGAGTATAAGATTTTATCAATAGTGAAGCTCAATTGAGAAGAGTTAATCAATTCTTCATCTCTTTCCTTATTTTCAAAAAATTCCAAAATAAAAAAGAAATTTCTTCAACCTCCTTTTCCTTGACTTCCACCATATTATGAGCTTCAAAATGAGTATGTTTGATAGATTTGATTTTAGAAATAGTGACACCAAACAGAGAAAATTTAGCAAGGTTATCATCATTTCCTTCATGATGTTTGACAAGTTTAGAAACTTCTTATTGTTCAAAATTTTCGTCTCCATCAACACACTTCTGCTAAAAACTATGAAATTTAAATGAGTGATGTGATTCGGTAGAAAATTCACTTCCTTGCCAATATCACGGTATGATTGATATGTGCCTTGTCCATGAAATTTTTTTCCTATTTCAAAAATATCAACTTATTTTCCACTTTTGATAGTTGAATGATGCTCTTGAAACTCCATTTTCAACATTCGGAAAGGATCGAGTCATCTTCAATCTCAATTGTTTCCTTTTGTGTAAATAAAGAGAAGTAAGTAGACTCTCCCAAAAATATTCACATGAGTATGTGTTCTTTTGTTATCAAAAGTTTCATATAAATAATATTGGGTGTTTTGAAGTTCTTATCTCCAATTTTCAAAATTTACACATCAAATTGAGGATTAAATCTTGCATGGAAAACATTGACAATTACAACATCTTCATTCTCCCAAAATTCTTTAGTCAAGAGAATGAGTTCATTTTGATAGGGGATTCTTTTGGTGTATCTTCATGTTAAACATCCACTTTAACATGCATCGGACCACTCCTATCAAGACAAATATCTTCACTTTCCTTACAATCCACTTCTTCAATGTGTTCTTTCTTAGGTTGAGATGAATTCATAGATAACAAATCCATTTCTTTGTTATCTTGATTATCAACGATGTCAACTTGAAAGGTTTCGAGAGGTTTATAAATAATAAATACTTAAAAGTGTGGAGGATATTCAAGAATAGTTTCTGTATATTGTTTTTATTTTCTCACTTTTGAGTGTTTAAATTTTTTCAAATTTCCTCTTCCATGCCTTAATAAATTATAAGATATCAAGATTGAGATGAGGATCTAAAATCCCTTTTCCATCCTCACAACCATTTGTATGTACTCCTTCAGGAATTCATCTCCATAAGAGAGAAAACATCAATGGTACTTGAAAAATAAAAGGTAATGTTCTAAGCTCTTTAAAAATCCATGCAACATCTAAAACATCACTTACGATATATGTCTTCTAAAAAAATTCATCATTATTCACCTCATCCAAGGATTCATCTTCAAGTTTTTTTAATTTCTCACCATGTCAGGTATAATTTTATATCTTTTTTCACTTCTCTTGTCAAATCCTAGACTTCTAATCATTATTGGTTTAATATTCATCTTTCTTCTTTTAACATTACTCTTTTTGAATTTTAGCCACAAGGATTTGATGATAGGATCACTAGATGTAGCAATTTTTTCCAGTCTAGTTATCCTCGCTTGCAGCTTTTCTTTTATTTTTTGTAACTTGTATGGGTGTATTAGTGGCCTTATTTCTTGTCCATGGAACATCAAAACCCTCAAGAGGTGACCCATTTTCTTCATTACAACAAGGGTCATTATGATGATGATAAAATAAGAAAACATGGTCTTATTTCTATTTTGTTGAGCCTCAAAATTCTACATTATTTCATTGGTTGAGTTCCACATTAGGAACTAAGTCTTCATTATTTATTATTTATATTTTAGAGATGCACATGAGAATGTTAGAAGAGTTGTGCATAAAATTATCTGAAAATTTTGTATGCAATTATATTAGAACCAAGCATGAGAGTTACGAAGGAATAATGCAAAGCGATCGAAATTGTATAGGTTCTAGAAGAAGCCATAAAGGATTCGTGGTAAGGAAAAAGGAAGCTTTGTACCTAAAAATTGAACCTATAGGAAAACATAAGAGCGTGAACATGCAAGATAATAAAACCTCATGCTAGGAATATATGGAATAAAGATAACAAAAGTAATTAGAATTTGAGTTACTTGCGTATGAAGTCGATGCAGAACAAGGAAGAACAGGCTAAACATAGGTGATCTAAAGATGGTGTGTGAGGTAGTTAAAGAAACGATGTGGCTAAATATAGTCACAAGGATTCTAAAAGATTATTATGCAAAATATAAAACTAAAATTATGGCAATATGTGGCGTAAATTGCCACCTTGATGTAAAATTTAAGTGATAGTTATAGAACCCAAGGGATAATAATAGATTTAGTTCAACTAGTGAAGGGCAAGTCTCCACTAGTATATATACCCCTTATATGGTTCATTGTAAGAGATAGACGAAAAAAGAGATGAAGAGAGGGGTATGCGATGATTATTGTTATGTAATGTTTTGAGAAATCAATATGAAGTATAGGGTGTTATGGATCAAATGTGTTTTCTTTACATGAATATATTAATCTAAAGTGTTTTCTGATTAATGCTTATGTTTGGTGAACTACCTAATTTCCTTATCATAATGTTAAACATGAAGGGGTTGATATTTTCTTGTGCCTCTTGTGGGCTTGGTGAGGTTTATACTTTGGTGTGGTAGGCCGGCCACAAGGAGTTAGACTAACTATGTGCACAAGTGTGACCAAATTTTTGCGTGTATCGGTGTGTTTTAGTGGGTATATTATATGCACAACATGTTTGTTCAACTTGATCCAAATTTTGAGCCAAAATGAAATACATAATTTCTATGGTGATTTCCATATCTCCTTATAACTTCTTTATAAAAATTTCCTATTCGGGATCATATAGAACTTGAATACCTTGAGAGAGAAGATGATTTTATTTTTCATCATCATTTTCATTGTCACTTGTTGATATTGGGTTCTAATTTGTATATTTCATCTTACGGCGGATTATGTTTTCATATACCAAATGCATGCAACATTGTCGGAGTTTTGTTCAAGGGGATATTCCTTGATGTGGGAAAATGAATGCGACAAGAAGTTTGATCCCTATTAGAATCACCAAAAATTGTTGGCAGATTTTTATGTCACTTTATATTTTCAATAATGGCCCAATGGAGGCGGTATAAAATTTGCAACAATTAGGGAAATTACCTATTGACAATAAAAGTCCCTCTGCTTTTGAGGGGATAAGTTCCCCATTATGATGGGGGTATTTTATTTTTGGTGTTTTTAATTTGAAATTAAAAAGGAGACAAATTTGAGAAGGGAGAGAGGAGAAAGATGGGAAAAGAAGGGAAAAGGGAGAAATCCCACAAAATAGGAACACATAAATATACTTACATAAATCCAAGAAAATATAAACTAAAAACCCCTCTTTCACATGGAAGATAAAACTTAACGGAAGATGCATGGAGAATAGGAATAAATTAGAAGCACAAAGTCTTTGGGGTCAATAAATTTCATAAATATAATAGAAACTCCACAAACAGAATAGGAAGCACAAAGTCTACATATCAATGCATCTCATACAATGAATTGACATTAAAACATATCTCTAATCATGAATAGTAAAAAAACATAGTCATAAGATGATAAATACAATAACATTATTATAATTACCAGTTAACATTTTATATTTGATGAAATTGAGTCAAAATAGATACACACAAATTTGCAACATTTTATTCCCAGTTTAGAGAAAAAGAGAGAAATTGCCAAATCCTTACAATGGAAATGCCTTCCTATTAATACTTTCATCCTGTAACCACCTCATATCTACTTTCATGGTAAGTATATATACTTTTCCTTTTCGAGTTTCACTTAAGTTACAATTTAAATTTACTTTAAAATTGTCTCACATAATTTTACAATAAACACCTTTTCCCAACGGAGAATTAAAAATCACTTAAGTGATGAAAAGAACTTTTGCCAAAAAATAAATAGAAATGAATTAAGTGATGAAAACCACTCTTCCCAATGAAGAAATAGAAATTCACTTAAGTGAAGAGGATAAAAATAAATGATGATTTCCAACCATGAATGTTTCTTAGCATGATTCAATCGAGAATGCTCACCTTGAATACTTACTACCTTGAATTCCAAAATGGTATCAAATACATCCTTCTCCTCTGAGATGATATTATTTTCTAGCAAATCAATCCATGATTATGAATCATCTAAAATCATCAACACATATAAATACCAATATGATGTTATGAATTAAAATGGATAAATCCTCTGCTTGATACAAAAAATTACGGTGGAGTCTTCCTTCGATAGGTGTCCACTTTTCATTAGTCATCCTTGCCTTGAAATTATTGAAGTTTATATGATCTAATTTTTCATCACCAATGGTAAAATCATCATGAATACAATTCAAAATGGTGGTGTCATGATGAAGATTCCATGAACAAATTTTGGGCAAGATTCAATGAGTAAAACTCAAACTATGAGAAAAACAAGCTCTTGAAACAAAATCAAAAGAAGCACTTGAGAAACAGTTCCAAAATAAAACTAATGAAATTATTGATGATATGAATCCTACGCAATACTCATCCTTTCTTCAATATATTTCCAATGCTTCAAATGAAACTCAAATCGGAGCCTAGATGCAAAAGGTATGATCAAAACAAGATTGGTTCTTGAGTACCACCTCGGTGCACTTTTAGGAACCACTTAAGTGAAAATAACATCCTAAACATGAAATTAGAACCTTGGAGGTTCAAAATGTGCATGGAGAGCTTCACTTAAAAAGTGCATATGAGAGTTAATTTGGGAACTTAAGTCAAAAAGTGCATCCTCAACATCAAATTAGAACCTTGCAAGTTCAAAAAGTGCATGAGAGGCGTCACTTAAGTACCTTTTCCCTCCAAAACACCATTTTTATGGTCTTTAAGAACCTTTAAGTGGGAAAAGTGCATATGAAATATGTTCTATGAACCATTTAGTACAAAAGCACATGAGGTAGTGGTTCCAAGAACTAGAAGGTACAAGAACTACGACTTAAGTGAAATGTGCACTTAGAGGTGCTCATGAGAACCATGCAAAGTCAAAAAGTGCATTTTGAAAGTGAAAATTAAACAAATAGGTGAAAAAATGTACTTGGGACAAGTTTCAAAACTTCACTTAAAGGAAAAATGCTTATGAAGGTGAATTTAGGAACCAAGGTGCAAAAAGTGCAAATTCAATACAAAAATAGAACCAAAAGGTTCCACAATGCATCTTGGGAGGGTTCCAGGGAACAAAAGTAGTGCATGAGCAGGATTAGGAGAGCTTAGGAACTAGTTTTGATGTAAAGGTGGTCTCATGAATTACTTAATAATTCTCGTAATGATCATAACACTTGTATCAATTCACTATAATAGAAATGTCTTGAAATGTGAAACTATGCAAGGAAAGGATAGGCTTGTAAGGAACAACCACTTTGTGAAAAAGTTGAAAAATGCATATAATGATAGCCAACACAAAGACAATATTAGAATGAAAGACTTTTCTATGGTGGGAATCACAAAAATGGAAAGCATGTTGAGAAAATTTTGAAAAATGAGCATGATATTTTTGCATGATAACACATGGACTTAAGCTTCTACATGA